>JANJYP010170475.1:0-16886 GCA_024605115.1 Rastrelliger brachysoma
TTGATCCGGTTTTAAGACTGAGCAGCCGACAGAAGTCTGGAGACCTACATGGGAGAAGGGAATCTGCTGCAGCTTATATTTAGCCTGAAAGTGATTTTATAAGTATAAAAATTTATGTGGCACACACTATCAGGTAAACAAACCCAACTCCGGTTTATGTAAATGAAGTCACTCAGAGGAGGAAAAATGTAGTTTCAATAGTAGTGGTGTTTTTAGAGTAGGCCTACTCTAAACAGTAATAATAGAGATGACAGCTGTAAGTCTTAGTATGCAGCTGCAGTAGCATTATCTTATTAGGCATATTATATAAATAATAAGATTTTACACAAATATTTTATTCAGTACTGATCCATCAATCAATATGCACAGCCGAAAAATAAATAAATGCTCAATAGGCAGTAGTTGCATTAAAGCATTATTTCAGAGGTGCAAATGAATTGTATTAGTTCTAGTAATGTAGTAGCAATAGTAAAAATAATAAGATTAGTAGTATTAGTACTGGAAATATTAGTAATGATAAAATTATTTTCATTAGTTGTAACACAGGCTTTAGACATAAAACCAGTAGCAGGCTATGTTATAATTGTAGTAATTAGTAATTTGGGATTATTAAAAATATTAACAATACCAATAGCTTCCACTTCAGACAGATGCTGTAATTGCGATAGTAATAGTACTGGCAGTATTGTGTATCTTAGGAATGGTAGTAATATTAATAATTTAGCAATTTACTGATAAAAACGGGGGCAGTCAATCATGGAGCATGCTGTATTGTAGCAGAGACAGCGGTGGGCTGCTAGGAGGAGGAATAGTATGATGGAAAACAGGGGAGGTTTATTTGTATAACAGCATTCAAACACAGAGACAATGTTAAGGGCTTAACACTGAAGATATGGAGTGTAACAACATTTTAAAACAAAAGAGAAATAACACTTAAATACTGATAAATGTTGAAGCCCATGCCTCGCTTAAGTCTGTAGCAGCAACAATATTAATATTAATATTAGTTGTAAACGGTGGAGTGTTCAGTCGTCAGTTATCTCCCATCCAGACAAAATGTAAACAGACACAAATACCTGCTGAATGCTCGCCAGTGTGATGAACCGTAAGAGCTGTTTGTTAAGCTCCGTGAACGCGCGCGAAGAGAGACCTGTGAACGAGTGTGAATGATTCAATTGACACCTGGATACTTTTGATCACCCGCGATGTATATTCAGGCTGAACGAATCATCGCGGTTCAAAGCCAATCTCCATCTCACAGGTGCTGAGAGTTTGTGCCTCTTACACAGATGAAGCCATTTAATCCTGTATGGAAGCGTCTGACTTAAATAAACTAATTAAGAGGCGGTTTATTGATCACTGTGGTGAATATAGACAATAAACAAATAGGGCAAAACCATGATCAAGACAGGCTTTGGATTAAGATCATCACAGATAAGCAATAAATTAAATGTTTCACGTGACCCTTTGAGAAACTGAATAATATTTTTTCACACAATGACCAATATTATCGTGGTCATGGATTTGTGAGCTTGGACGGCAGCAATGCATTAAAAGTAGGGTAACCTCAATTCGTTTAGACATGACATTTTGTCTTTGTTTTAAGCAATTGCCCCTAATATAAAAGATAGCATTGAAATAGTACTGCACTGGGGAAAAAAAAAACGAACAATAGACAAACAAAAAAGCACGCTATTAACAATCTTCGCAGAATACTATCTGCAAAATGTACTTTTTTTTATTTTATAAAAGAAACTTTGTTTTAAAAATAAACATGACCTATGATTATTACAGATATTGTTGTATAGCCTACTACTGGATTCCGTTTAATAATGCAGTTATTGTATTGTTATAATTTGTCCAGGTGGATTTTATTTTAACTGTTAAATTTGTCATTTTTAAAAAAAAAGATCTAATTCTGTTTGTAAAATCAAGCACTAAAGTGAAAAATACCGCTGTCAGACAAAAGTAGGGAATAAAATTCACAATAGGCTTCTTCGCTGTGAAATGTGGTTCAGTATAAGCTGTGAAATAATTTGGGAGCACTCAAGTAAAGTAGAAATATCTCAATATTGAAGTTTAGTGTTATTTGTAGTAATCCACCACTGTCATCAACAGAAGATTTTATATAGGCCTTTATATTACTTTTAAACTGGAGTTATCAAGCAAAACAACACTAATACTATTGATGCTAAATTAAATTAAAATAATAATAAAATAAGACTTTTACACAGTTAGGTCCACGAGAATTAATAGGTTATTAGTAATTAATCAAGAATTACATTTGGCAAAATGAAAGAAGTAAAACAGTCAAGAGGCGGAGCTCCATCTCTGGCCACACTAATCGTTGTCAAAAAGCCTCTGAAACATGATTGCGTTTGAAGAGTGTTGTAAATTTTCAGACTGGATCTTTCTCCCCGTTCCTCTGTGCGCAGTGATTGATTGGAGGAGTTCATAGGCTGGCACCCCCATCGTGTTTCCAGACGCTCACGCTTCACATGATTGGTCCGCCTCCTACAGCCGCAACCACCAGAAGCGCCTCCTCTCATAAACCTCGTCAGAGCGCAGCAGCGTTTCCCATTATACTTCCAGGAGAAGCAGCGGCTCAACTATACGGACTTTGCCTGCGACTTATGGCACACGACTAACTAACAGGTACGTAATGAAAAGCGTCTAATGTCTCTGCTTTTTCCCCCCACTCGCTGTTTTTTCCTCTCTCCCGTGGCACACACAGCTGGTATGAACATCTGGCGGTGTGAGCTGCAGGCTCTAAATCATCATTTCGGGGCATTATTGTTTTATCGCTCCAAGCCTGCCTCTCGGCCCTTATCTGTTTTGGGTCTTATCAAACGGTTATCTCTTTTGCTGTGAAGACATATTGCGTTTTGTTTCCTATCTGTTCTCTCTCTCTCTCTCTCTCTCTCTCTCTCTCTCTCTCTCTCTCTCTCTCTCTCTCTCTCTCTCTCTCTCTCTCTCTCTCTCTGTGTGTGTGTGTGTGTGTGTGTGTGTGTGTGTGTGTGTGTGTGGGAGGACAGGGATTTGACACGGAGGGATCCAGTGCCTCTTAAGAGCGCTCGATGGAGTTGTATGGCAGTCACTGTGGTTTGGATGTTTTATTGTAGCCTAGTTAACATGATATGAACATAGGAATTAATTATGCCGTTTATAGTTTACTATGTCTTATTAATTATATAAAACTTACATAATCTATGCGTTTAAGGATGAAAACAAGCTTTTCATTACTGGAACTTTGTGAGTTTCTCTCGGGATGTTTTGGTGTCCGTAACTTTGCGTCACAAGAGTAAAACTCATTTTCCTCTGGTTTTCTATTAACACATCGATGTCCAATCTTTGTTTCAGGGCAGACGACTCCCTGACCATTTTTATTAACCCCTACGTTGTATGGAAAGTGCTCCTGGATGGACCTGGGCGAAAACAGCTGGTCCATGGTGAAGCGAGAAGTATCCAGCAGCCCAGGGTCACCGGCTGAACAGACCTACCTGCCCGGTGACAGCAGGAGGGACGGTCCCACCCCTGATGAGCTGAGGACACCGGCGCCTCCGAGCGAGCTTGACTCACTGGGGCACCGACGCTCCGACGGCAGATCACTACACTCCTACGTTCACTTCGGACACCATAACAACACCCTGACCACCGAGGACATCCCGCTGTTTACGGATTTAGACCAGGGCAGCAAACTCGTCCTCTCCAGCGGAGCGCACAAGGCGAGCTTGCTAGTGGACCCATCCGACATGTATCAAACACTGGCCATCGCCGCAGCCCAGAGCCAGACTGGATATGATTCCTCCTCTGGTGGTTATATGCACTCCAACCCCAACTCTCCTGTGTATGTGCCCAGCTCCCGGGTGGGCCCCATGATACCCAGTCTCTCTTATCTGCAAGCCAGCGGCTCTGCGCAACCCAGTCACGGCGTCTCGAGCCACTCGGTCTGGTCGCAATCCACCCCGGAGAGCCCTTCGTACAGCACCGGGAGCCCGCACACCTCCAGCCGGTTTCACTACCCTCCAAGCCCGCCCATGAATAACGGGACGCCCAGGGACACCGGCTACACTAACACACTGAATGTGAGCAGCAGAGACCAGTACGGCCTCTCTCGGCCCCTTAACGGGGCCTATGCGAGTCCATACTCTCCTTATGTAGCACCACAGCTGTCCCAGTTGTCCTCGCCTTGGCCCGCAGGACATTTTGATAACACGATGCTGCACACACTGCAGAGCAGAGGTGCGCCCTTGATTCGAGGACCAAATGGAGGTAAGAAAAATGGAAAACACTTACATAGTCTCATTGTCTGAGGTGGAGGAATAACAATTAAAGACCAGCATCCACTGACGCTCCAGTGGGCTCTGTTTTTAACAGAGCATGTTGAGGTCAGAGTTAAAACGCATTTCTAAAGAGGGGCATGCTGAGGTCAGAGCTAAAACGCATTTCTAAAGAGTTTTAAATAAAGTACGCTACCATAAAAATATTCTTAAATGATGATGGATTTCACCCGAGAGACTGAGCGTTTCATTCCAATAAAAAATCGGCCTATTTGTGTGCGCGTTTACGCAGGCCGAATTGACCCAAATAACCTGTCAAACTTCAAAATATAAATAGGCTATAAATTATCATATTTTTTTAACAAAGTACGGCGATATTGAAAGTGTTTGGTTTATAGTTCATTTTTCTCAGACTACCTATATTATTTAAATACTATTTTAAATCTGTGTCAGTGTTTTATCAGCTTCACTTTACACGAATGTCCGCTGAAATGGAATCCCCAGTGGCTGTTTTTATGCTTAAAAGTTATGTTTGTGTTTCTCGCCGATTTTTCACCCTTTGCTTTTCAGTTCCAGATATTTTGGATGACATGGGGGAGAGCAGAGAGTGCGTCAACTGTGGCTCCATCTCCACGCCGCTCTGGAGGCGCGACGGCACGGGCCACTTTCTCTGCAACGCCTGCGGCCTTTACAGCAAAATGAATGGGCTGAGCCGGCCATTAATTAAACCACAGAAACGGACGGTAAGCTGGGGACCACTTAACAGCTCCATTTCCTGCCTAATTACTTCAAACGTCGGGCTAGAGAGGTTATCACTAAGGATACTCGTATAGTAAGACCTTTAGGATATGTATCTTTTCTTTATTTTATGTTTGTTTGAATACGTCTATTGATGCTGAAAAATGTGCAGATATTAGGATTAGTGCTTTTTGTGAAAATCCTGACACATTATATTATATAGATCTATAATAATAGGAATAATAATAAGAAGAATTTATCACTCAACAGTGACGTAAATTAAGTGGATACAATTTTTGAAATTTTGATGACGAAGAAGGTTTTTGAATGCAGCGAATTTCTTATAGTTTCGGTTTTAACTGGATTGAATTGAAGTCTGTGATTTAATTGGATCAAACCGATCTCTAAATGGAGGGCGTTCACTAACATAATCAATCATTCTCTTAATTCCTGTCACTCTATGAAGAAGTGAACCGACAAGAAGGTGAAACCTCTTCCTGGTGCCAATACGCGCACCATAACACATAGTTTTTAGTGGGAAATCTGGTCACGTATCACTCCATGAAGATTAACATCCTGTGAAAAAGCCGTGCGTAAATGGTAGTTTAATTGACATCATAATAGACAATGTGTTATTGATAGGAAATAGGCTGTGAATTGCCGGATTGTTATTAAATACATGAAGTGTGTAGTTCACTTAAAACAAAAAACAAACAAAAATGAGATTAAAGACAAATATTCCCGTCACGTCGGTTTGACAAACTTGTTCTCTATTAATGTACTAATGATAATGATAAATTTGTTTCCAGTCAACATCCAGAAGGATCGGCCTATCCTGCGCTAACTGTCAGACCAGCACGACCACTTTGTGGCGCAGAAACGCGGATGGTGAACCGGTGTGTAACGCGTGCGGACTCTACACAAAACTACATGGGGTGAGTCCTATTTTTAAAACTTTATATTTCATTACTATTATTTTTAGCATCACTAAAACTGATTTCATTCTCTGCAGGTACCTCGGCCGCTCGCCATGAAGAAAGAAGGAATCCAGACAAGAAAAAGAAAACCGAAAACCATGAACAAAACCAAGGGGTCCTCTGGTGAGTTACTGCAGCTATGAATGTGACCAATTCTATTCAAAATGCTTTTATAAGAACACATTAACAACGTTTCTTTAATATATATTTAAAGGAAATAACAACGCTGTCTCAATGACTCCCACGTCCACCTCTTCATCCAATTCTGAGGACTGTTCGAAAACCAGCTCTCCCTCTGCGCAGGTGTCAGGGGTAAGATTGAACACATTAAAAATGTCTCCTACTTTATTTGAACTGGGACTTCCAGTTTAGCATATATAATCTGTCTAATTTGGCATAGACATTAAAACATGTGTAGGCCTATGTAGTATTTATAATAGGGAAATCCGATTTTTTTTATATGGGAAGCTTTTCCCATAATATGTTCACAATGTATTATCTCATGCCATCCTTGCTACAGCAGGTGTTTTGCTAAAAAAAACCCAGCAATCCATGATAGCTGACTGCTGACCTATGATGATTATTATTGCTATAGTGAAGAATGTGTCACCATAATATATTAAAGTAAAATCAGCTTCACAGTGCTTATGTGGTGCTATTTCCAGCTGTGTCATGCAAGTGGCATCCCAGTCTTAATACCAATCAAAAATTCCAAATAAGGCTAAATGCTTATTTAACAGTACACAAGCAGCATCTTACTTTTCAAACACAGCTTGAGACTAATACTCTGTCCTATGGTGCTGCAGGTCAGTTCATCTGTGCTGTCGAGCTCAGGGGAGGGAACAGGGTCTGGATCAGCGGTGAAATACCCGGGACAGGACGGCCTGTACACCAGCGTGGGTCTGTCCCAGCCTTCAGATGTAGCTCCAGTTAGGGGTGAACCCTGGTGCACCTTGGCTTTAGCTTGAACATCTAAATCTTTGAGAGGACAGCATTTCCCTGGAACCTCTGTCTGGATGTTAAGTAGTGTGGAAGTATTTGGGGGCAGTGTTTTTTTTCCTTCCTCACAGCTGATACAAGAACAGTTGGACAGATGGAAAAGAATAGTGACCTTCAGTCACACTGCAAGCTTCAACCGAGTGTGGAATATCTGGGTTTCAGATTGGTGTGGGGGATCTTGGTGCCTTAAAAACACAGAGGGAAACTCCTAGGATGAGGCCAGATAATCAATTAGGTGGCCGGGCCGTGGATGGTTTCTGGACCTATCGTACACTCGATATCTCTTCCATCCATGGCACAGAACCAGATGTTGGTTCTCAAATGAAAGCCATCGTGTACATAATGGATTTCCTCTCTGAAGAAAACACTGGTGATTGGATCCCGGTGCTTCATAAAGCATTATATTCTATAAGGACATTAAGATTTTTTTTTGTTTTTTCTTTCCACAACTGGAATCATACCACAAGTGCCAAGACAACGTTTATGAATCAAAAGAAAAAAAATATTTATAAATCTTCCATTGTTGAAAACATGGCTATGATTGTTAATAAAGATATCAATATAGAGTAGAAGTTAAACCATCCTGATGTCTTCTTTTCTAATTTTTTTAACTGGTTGTTTTAGGTAGTGCAGTAGTGTTGAATATGCACATGTTTTCCACTGAAAGCTCTTACTGTATTTGACTGAAACTAGTTTGGTTTAAACAGGGTATCAATGACTATGTCATCTAGTGTTTTTGTTTAATTATTTACAAAAAAAAATGCAAATGATCAGCTCCTCCAGACTATTTTTTTTATATTGAAACAGCTGTTGGGTAACAGGAAAGGACAGATTAAATTTTTTTGAAGTCTGTCTTAATACAACAGTCATTTGCTGAAATGAACACAGAAATACGTTTTGTTCGCTGTAATCGTTCTTCCTGTTTGTACTGATCATCAGAAGATCCCCTCTAAATGTGATGTGTCAGTGATAAGGGACAGTCATTGTTTTCTAAAATACATACAAAGGTTTATCTTAAGATAATATTAGGCTTTAATTGTCTAAAGTAATACATTTTAGTGAAAAGTAAAGTAAGTAAAAAAAGGAAAAAACCCTCTTTGTGTTTTCACAGAGTGTTTTCCTGTTGAGCTACCTGCTGATGGATAATATCAGAAAGTGGCAATTTGGCACTAAAAACATTGACACGCTGAAAGATTTTGACTAATTTAGATGAGTGAAGTCTCATAGTAGTTTCAAATAAACTTGCATTGAGAGTCCATTATAAAGGAGTCTTCTAATGACCAGTATTACAGGAAGAAAAAAAAAAAGTTTCAATGTTCATTTAAGCACGACTGTTATTTTAGGACAGACAGATCAAATTGTGAACCTGTTCTTTAAGGTACTATTATCATAGTGATGGTGGATTCAAAGCAGAGCTACAAAAACTCTTTTACATGTGAAGCAGTTCAATGGCTTGTTTGAACAAAGCACACCCAGAATAGCTGTGGGCCTACACACATTGACCTTCATGTTACAAGACACAAACTGCGAAAGAAGACTGTTGACTGCTTTACCTGACTGACTTTATAAACCTTTCACCCTGCACACAATCTGTTGCATCATTTTTACACTTAAATTAAAGCAAAGTGAAGCATGAGGTCACCTCTGAACAAATCCATGCTGCGTTGATGACTTTTGACTAATCCATGTAAAGATAAGTTAAAGGGAGTGTAATTGCCCGATAGTTTAAAAAGATGAAGCATTAAAGCATTAAAGCAATTGAAACCAATTCCAATACTTTTTTTTCCATCAATATGTATTCCCTGTCATGTTAACAATCTGAATTTACAGCTGAATAACTGGCATAAAAATGTGAATGGTATGTTTGATTCTTCACACTGTATGTCTCTATGTCTTGCAAAAAGCCATTTTGGACCACAAAGCAATTCTTTGCTTCAGAGTTACATGTTAAACTTGGCAACAAAGAGGTAAATTCTTATATTTATCATATTTCATCCAAAAAAAAGCGAGCATGTCATTTATTCTTCTGGATTTATTTATTTTCCTTTGGAAATATCATGTTTATTTTAGCATTGTTTTGTTTAAATAGTTATGTTGTTTTTTTTTCTTCCTAAAATTAAATTTTTATTTAAATGCAGTCAAATAAATTGTCCTGGTGATGCGAATTAATTTGCAGTTACCCTGTTTGTCAAAGACAGAGCATCAGTATTTCAAAGTTGTGGAAAGAACCTCTGTTCTTGTGTGACGCTACTATTACTCAGGCATATTTCTGTATGTGGTAATCACAGCCTTGCCTATCCATTGCTCTGATTGAACAAAAACTGGATCACTTTGTATCCTCAGATGTTTAAATGGTTGTAAGGGAAGCAGGAAAAAGGTGAAAAAAATGAAATCATCAAAACAATGCATTTAAAATGAAAAAAGAAGTTTTCTCTGGATGGTTTGCTTCCACACTCTGCTTATGTTTCATTAAAGCAAGCCTTTACTCTTTCTGACAGCTTTTTTTACTTAAGAGTTTTTTCTTTTCTGCTGGCCCCACAAAGGCTCAAAGCAAAATCCACTTTCCTGTGTCCTCTTGAACCAGCAGCTCAAAGTACCTGTCACAATGTTTACTGTACTTAAGCGAATATGGCCTATGAGTAATACCACATGAAAAGATTTTGGAGATGGTTAAGATTTATGTCTGGGCTTAGCGTTATCTGTCTGCTCTTTGACACATTGATTTAGCCGAGTTTATTGAGTGTTGAGGAATGCGCTACACTGCACAACAGCCACATCCACCATTTGGAGATGAGCGTTGTTATTGCACTTCTTTCTCTTACTACAGTAGAAGATCAATAATCTTTGACATCTGATTGGAAAGATACAGCCACTGCCATTTGTTTTCGCCAAAGAGCATTCATCACAAACTTCTATTCTTCATTGTTAGTGTTAGTAGTGAAATGGAATCGTTTGGTATGTATTTATTTGCTGCTAGGTGTTATATAAAACCTAATTTGACACAGAGACCACCGGGCACAGGTCCTTGAGCTCCCAAGCAGATAAATCTCCAAACCACCTTTAGATATGTAAATGCAAACTAGTGTTGAACTCAAAACATGAGCAAATATTTATAGCTTGCTGGATTTATGAAGTGGTCCTACCTTGGCACTGTCTGACTGGTATCCATGGTGCTGCGAGGGAGGAAATATAAACACAACATTGCAGAAATCCTCCCCGCGCTCTCATCTGGATAGATGTGTGCTGAGGTGAGGGTCACGTCAACAACCACATTTGCACAAAGGGATGCAAATGGCATGCTTACAGTTATTATCTGTGAGAGTGATGGAGAGTTAGTGATGTTTGTCACAGTGTTGCAGAATTGGGACAGAATGGCGTATGTGATCAAAAGCTGGAGAGAGGGTGACAGAAACAGAGGCACACACACACAGAGAGACAAAGAGGGAGCATACAGAGATCTTGATGGCTGTGCAGGGTTGAAAGTCCTCTGAAAGTAAACAACATAGACTAACCCAGCAGCAGCAGACTGCAGGCCCCAGGGCTGTTTGACCATGGGGCAGCAGCATAGTATAGTCCAGCAGTTCCCTCAGGAGATACCCGTTGATCTTTCCATGCTGCATTTCAAAGGAGAACACCACTGGCCCTGCCTCCGGAAGAGATGGGATCTCTGACTCAGCCCTTTTGGGTTTCCTCGACAGACAAGGGGGCACATTCTGGGAAAAAAAAAAAACATTTAAAAGCATGATAGCTGATTCTGCTTGTGAAGACTCTTTAGATTTGGAGAACCATCAAAAGTTTTCTCTAATGGAAAATTGTATGTGTGTAAACATTTTCATGCTTCTGGCTTATTATTTGATGACCTTGTCAGTTTTATCAAAAGCCAACTGGTGCTTTCAAAGTTTTGTCCACAGAGTGTTTCACCTCCTCGGTTTAGCAAACACATCCATAACTGTATAGGAAAGAATGAAAGCACCTCCTCCACCCCAGTCATAAACTCTGACAGTCTTACTCACGCTTACACGCAAGGCTAAAGTTCATTTCAAAAACAATAAGTAGTGGTGTAACTCCTCTCTCTCTCTAATAATAAAACAGCAGTGGGGACACTGTTGTTGAAACCAAAATCATTTGAAATGTTCCACATAGTGTCATGATGACATCATATCACTATGTATAGTCAAGTTAAGTAATTACAGAAACCGTGGGAGTGTTTTCAGGGAAGGCTGGGTGTTGGAGTGAATGACACTTCTGCTGGAGAAAAGTGAAAACCACTGGGTGGGACAGTGCTTTGCCTGACTCTGAGTGTATCTGGGTATGTATAACACTGTGTGTGTGTGTGTGTGTGCATGCATGCATGAGTGTAGGTGTGTACGTGTGCCGTGACGAAAGCCAGGAAGTTCTAAATTGAATGAGACCTGAGGAGATGTGTTTGAAGTTTGGACGTGACGGAAAAGAGCAAAGGACGGAAGACTTCTTATGTGGAAAAGTTCCTTTCCAACTTATAACACTTTAACCTGACAGTGAATCAGAAGCTGAACCGGTCTTCTGGAAATAAGTGGTCAAGCATAATGCTGTCAGATAACACTTTACTGCTGGGAAACTACATCAGTTTTAATTTCCAGATATCTGTCCAAATGAAAGAAATATTTATTATTCACATAAGTTATTTGATTTGATACTCTTTCATAAAATTCAGCACTCAGTAATAATTGATATGCAGTTAAATTTGTCAAGCATCTCAATAATTGCACCACTGATTATTACTCCAAAACTGATCTGATAGCAGGGCTCTCTCACCAAAATCAATATCTGTGCCTCACTGTGTACTACTTATTTGTGTAATCTTTATGTAAAGATAAAATGAGGCTGGGAATTGCTGTTGCAATAAAAGTTGAATCATGAACTGCTGTGACTGAATAATATAACCAAATAATACATTAAAAATGTAAATGACTATGGCACAATTAAGTAGCAATATTGCTATGACTTAAATATCTATGGATACATTAAGTTTGTGAGCAGTTTTGTAGATTAATGAAACAATTTAATGTGATAGTAGTTTTTCATGTAACTTTTCTGTCAGTGTGATCTTAAAATGTCAGGTAATTTGGTTTTGTTTGTTCAACCAAACTGATATTCCTGTGTAGTCATTTTGATGAGTTTCACAATTCATTTTGATGATTGATGTATGTCATGCTACAGTATATCAGCCACATATCATGATATCAATAAAATGTGACATAACATATGGTGCCTGTTGTCCTCTTTAATTTGAAAGAACATTATTGAACCATTCAACCCTAAATATAAAATATGGTCCTAGTATATAATGCCTGGTTGGAAATATATTATATTATCTGCTTTACATTTTTTCTATCAATCAAGGAAAACACACAATAATAACATGATGTAAAGGTCTCATATATAGCCAAAATCTTTGTCATCTGCAGCCTGTGGGCAGGGTGACATTATCCCTAAAAACTGATGAACAGCACAAACTAAAAAACAGACTACATAGGAGGAAGATACATAAATGAAAAGAAACCTAGTTAAACAAACTCTCAGATATATTTAGAAATATATAGTAACAGTGATGTGTTTCTTTTTGTGTCAGAGATCTTAAATATTACTACAGTCACTTAAAAAAAAACATTACAAACTTACTTCACCCTGTCTGACACAATATGAGGTTGCTGGAGGTAGCTTAAGGTTTGGCTTGCCATTTACTTGAATAAAAGCTACTGTTTATCTTGAACAAATTTTGACCTGTTAAGTAACACAAAAGAAAGCCATTGCTAGCTTTCAACCCGTATTATCAATTGAGCACTTGACAAAGGCTGCACTAGCTGATTTAAAACTTAATTATATTCTTCTATTTCAAGAAATTTTGAAAATTCTGTTATTGAATATTTTAGTATCTGGAGCTCAGTCAATAAGGTTCTGCTTTGATCTGCAAACATTCAAGACAAATACAATGTGATTAATTTGTGGCATGGCAGTGAAAACGTTGGTCACGTTCTGTGTTTGTTCAGTCTGTTGTTCCTTCTAAAGGTGCTGGCTACTGGGAACTTTTTGCAGTGAATAGTGTACACTTGCACTTGTGCATACAGAGACACACACATGCAAGGTCGTTGTGAAGGACAGATGACTCTTTATGATGAATTCTTTACAAAATGTAATTATAAAAAGATATATAGAAAACATTTTACTTTAAGACAATCTGCAATGTGTACATTTGTGTTGTTTCATGAATAACCACAAAAAATATCTGTCTACAGTGCCCTGTTTTGATCTGTTTGCCTTCCATGATGAAATAGAGGGACCCAGATTGGATTGTTACAAAACTTAAATAGATGATACCTGAGCATAGGCTAAGAACATGCCAAACCCCTACTTCTGCCTTTCATGCACTTCCCAGAAGCAGTGGTGGAAATAATTTTTCGGACACCCTTAAAAATGTACACAATCTCAACGGCTTTAAAATTTGTATCCTCAGGTGTATTTCCTGTGTTTTGTCTCTGAGGAACTTTCAAATGTCCTGGCTTGATATAGATCCAAAGCACAGCAACAAAAATTGTGTCTTTTAATAAAAAAACATGACCCTCATTAGTGGATCACTAGTACCAAAATGACCCAATACTCAAAGTTTCTGTACCAAAGAAAATTGCACTTGAGGACCTAAGAATGAAATATTTCAAAATGTATGAGGTGTCCAAAAACTTTTTTCCACCACTGTATAGTTGAGTGATTACTTGTGTGTGTGGTTTAGATATCTGTGGGTAATCTTTTACTTGTGTGTTCATTAATGCTGCTCATGCTTAATTATGCTTACTCTATTAATTAACAATACTTAGAGACAACAGCCATGACAGTTGTTAGGATCAACTTTTAGCATTTGGCATCAGTGTCAAGATGTTAACATGCTCATGACAACAATGCTAACTTGCTGTGCAGCAGAGATAAGGTTTACTACGTTCACCATCAGTTTAGCTTGCTGGAATGCAACTAGCTAATATTCACTAAAGAAAAATTGCGGCCGAGTCATTAGTTTTGTAAGATAAAAGAAAAAATAAGATTAGGTAGATTATGTGGATGTGCGTATCAAATTTCATGACACTTCATCCACTAGTTGTTGTGACATTTCTCTCAAACTAAGACTTTTAAACCTCAAGGTGGCGCTAGAGGAAACATCAGAGGATCACCAAAGACATTAGGATTTATTGTCTGGGGACCACAAGTGTTTGTACAAAATTTCATGGTATTCCATCCAATAATTATGGAGATTTTCAAAGTGGCAGACTGAGCCAAACTGCTAGCGTAACTTCATGACTGATTTGTGATTCCTGATCTGCTGATCACAGCTGAGAGCTGCTAAAACAGATTCATATGAAAATGCTGAGAGAATATTGTTATTCTGACAAAAGTGTACCAATTTAGATGGCTGCCATACATGTATGCCGAGACATACTTAATTCAGTAAATTATCACTGAAAATAAATAATAATTCATGGATATAAACATAACACCATAATGGCTAAAGTGAAAGTGATGTTATGACTATAAAACTATGTTGCTGCTATGCTCTGGTCCTTTCAACGCCCCAGTAAACTCCCTTTTAATGGTAGAAACATTTCTTCAAACACAGTGTGAAGTTTGTGATGGATGTGACAGGCCTGACACAATTTGACTATCAAATCAGTCCTTAATACTAGACAATGCTATGCCAGCTGCATCAGGTTGGGCTCTGTTACTCTTTAATGGAAAAGTTATTTCATTACCAAGCTCCCTGCTGAAAGAGTTCTGGGCTTTGAAACCCAGCCACTAAATCATGTAACTCGTGTAAGTATTCTCTGCTGCGATCCAAGCAGTACGCTGAGATTCTTGGGAGTTCAGAGCAAGGTTATGACTATCTCTCCTCTCCTACTAGGAGACAGTCAGCCTTGTGTCCAAGGCGTTTTGAATTAAGCTCAGTGCTCTCGCGTATGGGAACCTGAGCTCGCCGCCAAATGCAATACTTCCCGGAGTATTTCTGTCAGAACCCCGGCCTCTAAAAACAAAACACAGTGAAATCACAGCAGGCCTGTTTTAATCAATTAAACATATGTCAACAAGCAATATGCTGATCATTGCCTCGACAGGGAGAGCAAATTCTCTCCTGGTGATGTATGATCAGAAGTCAATTATGATTGTGAGAGGCCTTGCAGATGTAACTGAGAAAATGTACCCTGTGAATTAAGAAAATGTGACAATAGTTGTTTTGATTATGCCTAAATTGTTTAATTTCCATTGCTGTTATCTTTATCTTTCAGTTGTTATGTCAAGGAGACAGAACAATAAAGCACGTCATGGAGAGGTGCTTTTTGTGTGTCTGTGTTTGTCTTGGATCAAACAATATGGGGAAATTGTGCCCTCCTAACTGATATTGGTTCCTAAGTTAACCAACCTTCTCGAGAATTACAGAGTCATAGCTTTAGTCACTCGGTCAACTTGAGTGTGTGAAGTTTTTTTTTTTTTTTTCCAGCCCCTCCTTGATCCTACCCAGAATGCAACACAGCATCTCAGACTTTTGGACCCACACTCTCTCAGAACGAGATATGCTTGTGTAAACACCATGTGGCCCACTGAAGTCTTGAAATGTAATAAATTTTCATCTGGAGCTCAAGATAGCAGCAAAGCCACTACACAGCGAGGACATGGGATAAATTGCAGGATGCTGAAGGCAGCCTGACAGAAGAGTCCAGTGAGGCTCCTCCTGCCTGCTGATTGGATGGCGCCCCGCTGAGACCTCTTATGAACACTCCTGATAACCAAATGAGCATCTTAAATAAATAACAGGCTGACGCATGGCAGACTCCCAAACAGAAGATACAGCCGCTCATTAAAATCTCACCACACAGTGAAACTAGATTTTTTTTCAACTTCTTACAAATTTACAAACTAACTAACTGCCTAAAAAGAGAGAGTTGGATTTTATATAATGCTTTGAACTGAATATACAAAGAAAAATGCTCTCAACTTCTTACAACTTTGAATCTATTTACTACTGGTTATGATAACATTGTACTCACCAAATTCATCTCAGAAAGCAACAACACTGCTAAAAATAGATCAACGAGCCAACAAACATTAGTAGTCACATGATCTTACAGGTTGTAAACAAATCCCCAGGTCACTTAAATTTATTTTAGAATAGAAAAGGTTTTTTGTGAACTTCCCCTACAGGTAGCTAGAGACTGTGACAATCGGCACAAAGTGTTACAGCCTATTGTATGACCGTTGGGGTAGTTGAACTAGTGCTACTACAATGGAGCTAATCAGCTAGCATTTTTTCTGCTAGCACATATAATCTCAGTGCGAGTAATTTTTACAGTGTTCTCTAAGAAATCAGGCTTACTGTGATCTAGACAACGTTGTTATTTATATGAAAATTATTTTTTAGCTGCCTACTTAATTTATGTAATGCTTATCTAATGTTTTTCTGAGACATGTAAAATGCCATTGTCAAGTCAACGTCATTTCAAGTGCCCTGAAATGACTTCAGTTTGTAAGTGACAAAGCCCTCTATGTCAAAGCAAAGCTGATATTATGGAGCATTTTCCTTAAACATACCGCTGTTCATTTCCCGAACTAAAAATAAAAGTTGTAACGCTGCAGTCTTCCTTTTCCACAGTATAGACCGTTCAGTCTTATGTGAACCCAGTGACTGAGCTCAACAACAGAGCTGCTTCCTTGTGCTCCCGTGACCAGGCAGACCCTTTGGCTAAGGCGACCAATTAATTATAGACGTGACTTTAAAACTTCCTGTTTTTCCCGTCCTTAATTAAGCCAATCTGCCCCGCTGCTCTAAAGAGAGGAAATACCTCAAAATAGTTCCCAATTTCAGCACATTCAATTA
>JANJYP010170504.1:0-12788 GCA_024605115.1 Rastrelliger brachysoma
TACAAAATTAAAAAAGTTTTCAGCAGACAAAATATGATAATTTTTGTTAACACCCTGCACAAAATACTGGACATTGTCTTGTTTTGATGCAAGTCAAATTTCAGACACAACAGAAATATTAGGGCTGTCAGCACTAATGCATTAAACACAATGTGATCAAAGACCAATAAGAGGTACTTCAACAGGACAGGCAAAAATATGTTTGGGGTGGGTCCCCCTATTGGGAAAGGCAGCCTCTACCAGTTGTTAATGGCACATTTTGCAATGGCAATAATCCCCCATGAAACTTTCCATACACTATAGTGCATCAATACTAACGCAATATACTCTAGGTAGGCGTTGGGGAATACCAAACGCGCAAAATGAATTTCAAGGTCAGGTAATTAGATTGCTGCCTCTGTGACCCGGTTCCGGATAAGCGGAAAATGATGGATGGGTGGATGTATGGATGGATGATTACAGAAACAATAGGCGATGTTAAGACCTGCTTGTGTTTGCCCTGCAATGAAAATATGCCGCAATATGAATTAATAAAGGTCATCGATCAAATGTCAGACTCAAGATGCACTTGAAATACAGCTTTCCTTTTCTTGTATGATACATTAAGAATGTACCCAGCTACAGCATAATCTTCAGTTTTTCTCTTACCTGTTCCACATGTGACACTACATTCAGTCCATGAGCCATATTTCCAGAAGAAAACTGAGGAGGGAGTACCATCGTCTTCTAATGTATTTTGATTGACAGTGTATTCGTAGCGCACCCCGGGATTGGTTTCCTGAAAGAGGAGCTGCGACAAACAAAAGAATAAATGGCAAATCCTTAGTTCCTAGTTGACAAAAAAGTCAACTACGAACTAAGACGACTCAGGACCCAAAGCAGGGATAAAAAAAGAAATAGTTTCCCCANAAATAAATGGCAAATCCTTAGTTCCTAGTTGACAAAAAAGTCAACTACGAACTAAGATGATTCAGGACCCAAAGCAGGGATAAAAAAAGAAATAGTTTCCCCATTTGTGTTTTCACTGTAGCTGAAAATTTGTGAAGTAATGAGCAAATTAGTGCAATAATGAATGATAAATGTGACAACTTAAGTCAGAACACAGCCTGTGTATGCATTAAGACAATAACAGAGTCATCATGCTGCTGTGTGTAATTGAATGTTGACTCTGTGGTGCTGGAACACTGTCACAAAGGCTGGAGGCTTGTCCTGAAACTAATGACAGTAAGTTTAGTTTAATTTGCTTTCTCTCTCATGTACACTCTCTGCTGTATATATCTGTAAGTTTAGGTTACTTTACTTGAATATTTAAATCCTGAAAATAAATCAGGAAATTAATATACAGGTATGCTTGGTAATGGGCATCATGAGAAGAACAACATTTTCTTCAACACTGTAATTCTGTTAGTTCTGTAAGTTCTACCTGAATCCACAGTGGTTCCACGGTGGGCCCAGGTGAAGTCAAGTTTTCAAGATTCCCATTCCTTTCATAGGTGAACACTGTCCCAGCTGCTTTGTACTCTCCATTCCACTGGATAGTCCAGCCACCATTCAGAAAATACTTGTCAGAAGTGTCGCTTCGTAGTGCCAAAAAATTCCCAGCTTCAGCCACCTCCTCAATCTGGATATCCCTCGCACCCTCTGGGATCAGTCCAATATCCACATAGCCTTGAGGACAATACATTTTATTAAGTGATAAATTAAATAAAGGTTCTGTCTTCATTATAACCGAGCACTTTATTAGGAACACCTGTGCAATCTTATGTAGTTCAATATAACTCTCCCTCAGCTGTGCCATAAATTTTTCTTTTTTGAAGCTTATACATTGTTAGCTTTTGTTGACGCTGTAGAAAGGTGATAACTCTACTTCATAGTTATTATGAAGGACATAGTGGGTGGTGAGGGTGTACTGCAGTGCATTAAATTGACAAGTCTTCCTAATGTGTTGTCCACCCTGTTAAAATGCCTTCACAGCAATGTCAACAAACACTGGAAAATGTAAAGTGTTGTAAAAGCAGAATTTATAGTAGAGCTGTTGTATTTGAGTGCGTGAGATTGCACAGATGTTCCTGATTAAGTGCTTGGTGAGTGTACATTATGATGGACAAGGCGAAGGAGGGGAGTGCCACCTCGGTTACACTTCATCCTAACCCCTTCTTAGGTCAGGGAATCTTGTATTTCATGTGGCAATAAAGACCTTTTTCAATATTAATAGAGACTTAATAGAGACATGATGTGATCTTTATCACATATAATGACATCTCTCCTATTACGGCAAAGGTGCTCTTGAAATAAACTGGCAAAACTCCCACATTATTAATAAAACACGTACCATGTCCTTCAGTCTCCTCAAAGGTTTTCCTCACAGTGGCACAGGTGGAGCCATTACCACTACACACACCACAGCGATCCTCTACAGCACTGGATTCAATCACATAGTCACAGCCTATACTCTGTAACACACATGCAATATATGGTTTTGAATAAAAATGTACAATAATCACACAACAGAGGCTAAATTAAATTAAAGACACAAAGTTGCAATTTGAGGGTTTACTGTATTTTAGAACTTAATTCTTAAAAGATTTAGATCAAAGTCGGATTTTTCAGTTTATCTTCCACATTTGGTGAGCCGTTGTGCACACGCTACTNAGGTTTACTGTATTATAGAACTTAATTCTTAAAAGATTTAGATCAAAGTCGGATTTTTCAGTTTATCTTCCACATTTGGTGAGCCGTTGTGCACACGCTACTTTGCAAAACCTACAGAAATAGCACAGATCCGAACCATGTTCTGCCTTGCCTCATTTGCCTTTGACTTGTTCTGATACGGCATACTGATACAAGTGGAAATCCCAGTAATCCTCAGTACCATACTGNAACCTACAGAAATAGCACAGATCCGAACCATGTTCTGCCTTGCCTCATTTGCCTTTGACTTGTTCTGATACGGCATGCTGATACAAGTGGAAATCCCAGTAATCCTCAGTACCATACTGTGCTGCTTTATGATTACAGTCACACCTCATACTGAGTCTCAGCTCCCACTGGGTGCAGTTAAAGGCACAATCTGTAATCCTAATAAAAAACAGGTCAGCCCCACAACACCGTAATATAGGACTGATGCCTGATACAATGTCAAACTCATTTATAGTCGAGATAGTATTCATTGCTTTCTGAAACATTTCAAGAGACTACAGAAAAAGAAAATATTTCGAATTTTTATTTAGGAGTCAAACTCTTTAACCTATTTGTACTGTAGATGTTGAAAAGACAGACAAGCCTATAAATTCAAAGGGACTCTCCAAACATAAAATATGGGGCAAGCAAGGAAGAAAACATGTTGGCGCCTGACAAAAATGTCACAAAATGTCATGAAATCAGAGCCAAAACCCTGTAATTGGTGTCCACTCTCTATCCAACAGTGTCCGTATCAGTGACTGGCATTTTGGCCTAGGGTGATAGGCAAGAGCTATCGTCCAAGATAACAGCCACTGACGTTTTTGTATCAACAAGCCAATTTTCATGCAGAATGTCAAATGTTCATCTAGCCAGTGAAAACAGGATGAGGGTCAACTAAATATACTGCATCACTAGTACAGCACAAGTGCACTAAAAACAGAAATACAGGAGTCCTATTTTGAAATTGAAATATGAAAAACAGAGCAAATTAAATACACATTATTGTTTTAAAATGTGTAATATGTGGTAGTTTTAATGTTGATACCTTACAGATGCCGTTGATGCACATATTTTGGCTTTTGTTGCCTTCTGAGCATGGCGTCCCATCTGTGACGGCATCGCACATCTTTTCAGAGAAATTTTCATTCAGTGGCCGGCAGTGCAGTTCACAGGGGCTGACTGAACGACGAAGAACACAATGATAATGTTAAGCATGGACACAAAACACCTTACTCCTGTCAACCTGAGTCCAGTGAAATCAGCTCACCTTTGTTGATGACAGCAACCCAATTGTAGAACTTTCCTTTGTAGGGTTTGGTGTTGAAGTAGCTACACTGCATGTCTCTGAAGGTGGGCAGTTCGTGAAGACATGGTGCACTATTACAGATCTTGTATCTCCGTCTCTCTCCAAGACAGTACTTCCCTCTGTGTTTGGGACTGTAGAAAGTCAAATATGTTATTTCAATGTTGCTTGATAACTTTCTTTCCAGTAAATAGCATTTAGGTGTGATATGGTTTTGAAAGAAGCAGTCTAAATATATATACAAGTACATTTTGTGCATAATAAAGATGAAAAGCTTTAATTCATTTTAGGTCGCTAGACAATGTTTCTCTAAAAACAGAAATGATAGAACAAAGCATAGTAAGGATAACATTTTTGCTCCAAGCAATTATTCACACTTTGCAGGGTAACAGCGAGACTTATGAAAAGCTGCATTACATAACAGTCAAGGATAAGCTAATTATCCCCTAATACTACTGAGTATGGGTCTGAGGATAGGTTTACAATTTTTCAAATTTGTTTTAAAAATAAAAGTCAGATGCCCACATGAGCACTGAAACAGGTTTAGGTTGCTTGTTAGTGACCATTAAATGATCCAGTCCTCGTCTTCCAAATTGCACGATGGTTGACAAAATCAGCTGTCCTTGTTGAGTGCAAAAAAGCCTCAAATTATCTTTTGTGCAAACCTGTATTCAAATGTTTTGATGTTTTACACAGAACAAGGACTGCAGATTTTGTCTGCACACTAGAAGCTTATTCACAGTGGAGTTTATAATGGCCAACAGGGGGAATGAGCAAAAACAGCAAAAGACACAGTGGGCTATAAAAATTGTGATTCTTGAGTTGAAAACTATTCCCTTCTTTCAGTTTATTTGTATAGGGACATGTATATAGCATGAATTAATGCCACATACCACAGCATTAATAACCTAAGCTAATCTGCAATTGCCATCCCTAAAAGGTCCTTTACAATTTATAAAACTGAATAGAAAATGCACATGGAACTGCATGAGACTGAACAATACATACTGTACATAGCACAAAATGCACATATTCTGTATATATAAAAACATGACACTCAACACAGCATAAAGAAAGCAGCACGAACAAAGAAGTCATAAACAATACTGTAAAAACATATTCCTCATGACTTCATGATGGATCCCTGTTTAAAAACTTCACTTTCAGTTTGAGTTAAAATGTTCCTGGACATAATTCATTTTGAGTTCTGTAGGTAAAGACTTCCACATGTTGATCCCCCAAACAGAAAAAAGCTGTCTGTCCAAGTGAGGATTTACAAACGCACACTTTACATTTCCCTGTGGATGCATCTCGAGTTACTGAGCCAGAAACCCTGAGAGGTACCACCAGGTCACTGAGCACCAAATGAGCCTAGTTTCTGGTTAGGCACTTAGATATGAGTTGAAGATTAGCAAAATTTAATATAATGATAAAATTATGTTTATTAATTGGCAGTAGTGTGATCTACTATATTAGGTTTCCTGTCTAGAATTTAAATGGCTCAATTATGAATCTTCAAAAGAGGCTTGATTGTTGAAGATGGTGTTTATGATAAAGAAGCAACTCAACTCCTTAAATATGAAAGGACTGTGAAATGCATGAGGCTATTTGTAGCATTTTGGTAAACAGTCTCAAATGAGTCTCAATGTATACATGTTTGATTTTGAAACTTTGTTCACTATTTCAAAGATGTTTCCCAAATTTTAAGGTGGGAATTTAACATTAAGCTGAGATATTTTATCTAAGAAACCTGTTCATCACATTGTCCATTAACCTTTTAGATTCAAAAATGCATTCATGAAGCACTGTCGAGGAGTGAGCCCTTGAAGAAAAACATATTGCCACACTTCACTTTTGTTTTCAGGATTTAAAAAATAGATAAATGGTTGAAGCATGCACTTTCTGACTCTGAGTGGTAGTACAGATGCAATCTTCATTAAATCTATTGAAAAAACAGGACACAAGCCTGAATACTGATAATTGCAGGATCACTGTCTCTTGTGGAAAACAGTTATTGTAAAGACATCCACTTGTTCAAAATGAATGTTGTTACATAACATCCAGTGTATAATTAATTCAAAAGAACACACTTGGAACATGATGAGTGGTTTTAATGAAGGTAGATTTGAGCTGCTCTGCCTGCGGTTGAATGTCATGCTAAAAAGGTTTGGAACCACTCATCTGTGCGTTTCAATCATATTATTTGTACATCATTGATCTTTATTCTCTAAAAATACAAAATTAGAGTAAAGAAAAAAATCAAACTTACACTGGGTTATCGCAGTCTCGCTGGGCACTCTGGATCCCAGCGCCACAGGACCTCGAACAGGGCGACCACTCGTTCCATGACGCCCAGCCGCCATTTATGCTCTCTGGCTGATATCCAACTGAGACACACTCCCCATTAATGCACCACTGGAGGAAAAAAAAACACAGATTACATGATCAAATATAACAACATACACTGTGGCTTCATCTATTTGTTGTTGGGTTGAGAACTTTTTAAGTCTTGCAAGGTTAGTATAATTGAAATATACTGCACATTTACTAAATTATTTTTTAAGCACAATATAGAATGTTAAAGAAGTATTATTTGCAAGTTTTGGTGTTTATGTACATACTGTAATCATTATCTTGTGACCAATAAGGGATATTTTGATGCCAATACTAGTAAGCGAGAGATGCATTACTGTGCTCTTTTTTTCTTTGTACATAAACAGAAACATTTTTGATACAGATCCCTTAAATAGTGACAAAGATTAATTCTACTGTATGAAGGACATTTTACAGATAAAATTACCTGAAACATATCTTCAGCATTTCAATACAGTCGTTGTTGTTACTTATCAGCTGACACATACATGAATACAGGACAGTAAGCCTCACTTATGAACTGTGCGTACGCACGTTTGATGTACAAATCTGGGATTTATCAATTTGTTCGTACCTCAATTTTCGTACTATGCAAACAAATTTAGCACTCCCTCAGACCATGTGTAAACATTACAAATGAGGCACAGTATCTGCAAAAAGCTTAGATCCATTGGTTTTCACTTATTTCAGTATTTCTTAAGGGACACTGTTCTGTGTTGGTCTTAAAAATATCCATATATGCAGGGTCACTTCAGGGTTTCTGAAGTCTCACACCTGCCCTTCCAAATGATGACCTCTTTGATGTTAATCTCATGCAACTTGCAAAAATTAATACTGCAAACAGGAATTACCCCCATGAACTAAAAATACTAAATGTTAAAGCCTTTTCCCTAAAAAAAACAAAACCTACATCCTTATTGCATGCATGTCTCATTTTTCTTATGTTCATGAAATGGAAAATCCACCTTGTCTTCACCACAGCTGGTCCCCTCTGCAGCCCTGTCGAGCTTTGAGCGGCAGGTCGTTCCCACAGTGCACCACAGAGTGCTGCATACGTTCTAGGAAAGCAGAAATAGACAAATATCTTATTTATAAAAACTGCCTGTCAAACATGCTCTTGTGTGTTATGTGGTTATTATCACAAGGTCTTTTAAGTACTGAAGGAATATAGAATTGAGGTGCTACAATGAAAACAACCATGAGGGAGCTATTCGGCTGTAGGGAAGGCTTGCCGAGGGAGCAGTGAAGGCCACAAAACAAGGTTGATATATATGAAGGTAAATGAAATGGAAATTTGAGTATTGAGTAATACACAACATGAACTGTGTTCAAATGCCATCACAATCTGTGTTTTGATATTCAGTACAACAACTTAAACTAAAAAAGCACTCCGAGAGCTGTGATGTTTCAATGTTTCAGCACAGGGTGGTAGCATTGAGTACAGGAGTTGTAATCATTGAGTAAAAACCAGAAGAAGGCAGGTTATTAGAGAGTGAAGAAGAAATGCCCGTCGGTCTGCAATTTTTGTGTAGCTACAATGCTGCTGGTTAATTGTGAAATCAAAGGAAGTGAAGACATACAAAGTTGTTTTATTTAACAACACAACAAAAGTGCAGACCTCCACCAAGGCAGCTCAAATGCCCTCCCAATGGTGATCCGGATAAATCCCAAAATCTAATCACTTGTTCCTGGTCGCATTGCAGAAATTTCCTGAATATCTCATCAAAATCCGTCTATACTTTCTGAGTTATGTTGCTAACAGACAGACAAACAAACCCCAGCGAAAACATAATCTCCTTGGTGGAGGTAATAAAAAACTAGAAAAGCATTCAGAGAGCGCAGACCTCCACCAAGGCATCCGTCCATAACTTTTTGAGTTATGTTGCTAACAGACAGACACATAAACAAACCCCAGCGAAAACATTACATAATGTATGTTATTTACTAAGCACTTTTGGTTTCTGTCTGACTTTCTCATCTGATAATACAGGCTGACTTCCATAAGTTTGCTCACAGTATGAGTCTGACTAAATTGCCTGAATTCAGAAGTACAAGTATAAAATGATGTCATTAATATTGATGGGTAAAATGTAGCCCCACTTGCAAAGTTCAGTGTTTGCTCTTGCTGTTTGCTCTTTGTCTCTTCAGACACAGCTGATCACATATGGACTACAGGCAGGAGCTATTCAGCAAAGATTATTGACATACCCATCTCATAGAAATCTGTATGAAGCCTCTACATGGAACAGACAGCCTCAGGCAATATCTGCTAACTCCAATGATCATCCTAGTATCCTGTACAGTAGCCACCGATAGTTTTTAAGTTCAGCAATGGGACAGATGCCTTTATTGTAAAGTTGGAAGACAGGAAATGGGAGAGAGAGAGGGTAGTAGACATGCAGTAAAGGATGCTCCAGCCGGGATTCGAACCGGGGTCTGCTACATGGCCTACGCTCTAACCACTGCTCCACCGAGCGAGCCAGCAATGCTGCTTTTAAAAGACATTTCTGTATGTTAATTGTAGATTTAAAACTCAAATTTAAATATGCAGTTTGATATTTTGGGAAACATGTTCATTCGCTTTCTTACCAAGTTAGATGAAAAGAGTCAAAATGCTCTCAGCTATATGTGAAGCTACCACCAGAAGCCAATTAACTTAGCTTAGATTTAAGACTGTAAACAGGTGGAGACAGCTAGATTAGTATCTACCAGCACCCCTAAAGCTCCCAAATGAATATGGTTTAAATTGTAAGTTATATATTATAAAACTAAGTTAGTGTTTGACTGAGAGAACAGTGACTCCCTGGAGTCTCTGCTATTGGTTATCTATTGTGATGGGAGCCAAATAAATGCTTATTATTATATTAGTATGAGTACCTTGTCCTACTTAACTAGGATATTTGAGATATGCTACCTCAAAATGCAAAATCCAAAAGGCTACAGAGCAAACTGAATACCCGGCTTTTGACTCAAAGGAAACATTTTGCATACATTAACCTCTCAATCACAGCAATAAAGCTGAAATATGGAACTGTGTCTTTAAACATATGGTTTTTATATCAAATGTACAAACCAACAAATATATCACTTTCCTAATATTTTTTGACAAAACTGTATGCCTGATGTAATCGCACTAAAAAGTACAAGCCCTCCTCACCCCACAGTGAAGCAGATATGTGCTTCCTTTTTTTATCCACTCTTCGAAAGAGATATCAGATCTTTGAGGTATTAAAAAGATTATAGTTGTGCCATGTTTGTGTTTGCTGCTTAATGCATGAAGAAAGAAATGAGGAAATGTTTATTTCCTGCACGGTTATAATGTGTGTGTACAGACTGATAACACCAAAGGCCAAAAGCACTGTTTATCAAAGAGTTCAATGGCTGATTGGTACAATCATCTAGGCCTATTCTTGTTGCTTTGCTTGACATTTCAGATGAATATGTAGAGGACATTTTGCATTTGGTCCAAATCTTCATCCTGTAGATTAGAATAATGCAAACGATTTGACCATTTGAACTTTAAGAATGCAATAAGTACCAGTGATTTGTGTGCAGTATTTAACTTTTTCCCACAATTTTGTTACAGCTGGCATAAAGATAAAGCCTGGGAAAACATACAATATTGATTCTCAAAGCAGAGATTAACTTTTAAAGGAAATGGAAAGGTCACAGTGACAGAAAAACGCACTCCATAGGAATTTTGACATAAAGATGGTTCCAAAAACACATCTGACACATCTACCTATATCATAACCTAAGTCTGATTCTTCCTGGCCTTCCAGATGACAAGCTGACCCCAAACCCCTTTTGCTTGCTCTGACATCCTTCTCTGACTGCATTTCATGCAACAAACAAACAAATCGATGAACAAACTCTCCATAATCCCCCAACCACCCAGGTATTGACCAATTTATATAATCTCTTAAACCAAAGACACAAAACAATCAGAAGTGCTACTGAATCTGTCTGTACTGTATTGATGATGTAATGCTCATGGAGTTAGGATTATAGAAGCTATTATTGTTTTAAGTTTAAAGCTCTATATGATACTTGTAGCAAAAACAGTGCCCGAATAGAAAGCCACAATTACTACCTGTATTCTCAAGACAGTTCACAAATGTGTGCTGCCTGAATCAAGAAAACATGCTTTGTTTTTTTTTGTTTTTTTTTAAAGATGGCTTTTTTGGCTTTTTGCCTTTATTTGAGTCAGTGGAGAGAGACAGAAAGCACTGGGGCAGAGAGAGGGATATGACATGCAACAAACCGTGGAAGTTTCGGTTATGTGGTTTGTAACTTAACCATTAGGTCACCAGGGTGCCTCAAAATATTTTTATTTTAGTCAGCCCTGTTCATTATCAAGAAAAAATGCATTATAAAAGGCATACAACACTGAGATGAATTAAGAATTCAAATTTTACTGTGAAAAAGTGTCCACAGTGCTGGATGAGAATCAGGTGCTCTACACAACCAGGGGTAAAGTGGCATTTGGCCTTTGAGTGCACGGGTTTAAAAATTAACCACTTAATAACTATTGGCAAGACATGAAAGGGCCATACGAGTTCTTCACTGCTTTCCATCCTTACAGTATCATTATAAATGGAAAGACAAGATCAACCCTCAGTGAGATGAATAAGGCAGTAACCTTACTTATGTATTCAAGTGGCTGCCCCCTTCTCTGATATACAGTGCTTTTGGCATTTTGTCTCATTGATATCTAAAATGGTATAAAACGAGTCACTTAAATCCATGTCCTGAAGCTGTACAAGGATGAGTTGTGAGTAGAGAGCAATCCCTGAAGGACAGCAGTAGCTGAGGGGCAGCAAGCTATTATTATGGACATAATCATATCATGGCAGGAATTTGATCCCTGGTTTGTGTTTTATGTGAATATGGAAGTAGTCATTTAGTAAGTTTCTGGAACAAGCTCGGGTTAAGAGGTATGTTGAAAAAACAAAGAAAACAAATTTAATATGTGTATAGCAATTGCATACTGTATGCATTGTTAATGGAAAGACTGACTGCATTTAATTAGCAGATGCTTGTTATTTAGAACATATTTATTAATTTATACTATATATTTTGATCATAATGTTTTGATGGCCCGGTTAATGGCCAGAAATACCANAAAAAAAACAGTAAAATAATAAGAAAGTATGAAAACACAGGCAGAGGACAGAGGAAGATACACACTTCATAAGTGGTGATTAAGAAGGATTATCTTTGTATAAGTATAAACATTGTAATTTTAAGAAACTCCTGCATAGCTTTCCTTCAACAAAGTGATAATTTAACCCACATTATGATCTTTCCTAGCCTAACTAAGTGGTTTTTGTGCCTTAAATCTACCCAGACCTAACCCATCAGCAACCATTGTATCAGATATTGTGATTACAAATATTCAAACTTAAAAACGTATAAATTGCAAATTGCACTAGTTTAAACAAAGGAGTGAAAGCTATCCATGAAACGAGTGGAAAAGACGTGGATGGACAGAACAGTAGATAAAAGAGAAACATCCTGTCAGTTTGAGAAGGGTTTACTTCAATAACTGGATGTGTTCATCAAATGAAACAGGAGCTAAATGACAATCCTTGGTTTCATGCTAATAGTTGACAGCTGATGGTGGCAACATGACAAATAATGCAGCACTGTGTTAGAAAATGACAGAAAAAAAGATGACTGGCACATAGTGTAAACAAACATGCAGGATTAATTATACTGAAAATATAAAAATCAGCTGTGAAAATGTCTCATGAAGAAAGACAAGCGTTCAAAACGTCTGCTGGGCCTCAAGGAAACATGCAATGCATTATGGTGAGAACCACCAAATGTTAACATAAAACGAACTCCCCTGTAAAAATACACAGCCGTTGTCATCAACATTTCTCATTCAACAAACTATGTGAGGGGGAAGCTGTGAGTGGATGAGCTTTTTTTTTGAATTTGTGGATTTTAAAACAGCATACTGACAATGTTGTTTATCTCTACACATCCCACGGTTGTTTTTCTATCGTGGGGGGGCAGCTTGCAAACTCCGCACATGTGGTAACAAATTGTATTATATGCCTGTTTTGACTGAAGTATATTGCTGCTGGAAAAATACGTGTGTGGTCTCCATCTAATCTCACGCCGCTCCTATTGCTCTCACCCCATGAGCTGTACAATATATAAATTATTTATATCTGCTCCCAGCCATAACACACAGGGGTCTTACAAACATTTCAGGCACATATCATTAGGTACAAAGAGGATTTAATCAAATTCACACACATCGTGCAGGAAAAACTCCCCATAAGGAGTCAATCTATGAAAACAGCGTGTTAAAGAAAGTGAGCATTGATCTATACTCGTACAAACAAGCTCGTACCTGAGCTGTCGGATTAAACTTGTTAATCGTATGCTTGTTAAACTCTCCTGACACACTATAATT
>JANJYP010170558.1:0-27875 GCA_024605115.1 Rastrelliger brachysoma
ACTTTTTCTTTCCCGTTTGTTTCACTGACAGGTGTACCGACTGCATGTGCAGACGTCATGTGGATGTGAACACGGCTGGCTCAGGGCGTGTCTTCATAGGTTTAAAACTAATTGTGGGAGGAGGAATGATGCTCGTGCACGTGCGCCCAGTTCCTCAAATGTGACGAAAAACAAGGCGTATGAATATTTCTGGTTTTATAAGTATGCACAGTTTTAGTCATGAATCTATACAGTTTTATGTAAAGCAAATATATATATATATTTAAAAATGAATGAATTAAAAAAAAGCACAAAAATAGAAATAAATAAATAGAAATCAACAAATAAATATCACATCTTGTGACCAAAAAAACTCTGCCAGGTTTCAATAATGTAATCTGTCATTCCCCTTATAGGACTAGAGTGTAAAATTTAATGGGATCTATTGGTGGAAATGGAATATAATATTCATAAGCATGTTTTAATTAGTGTACAATCATCTAAAACTGCTAATCACTGTATCTACAAAGGGAGCAGGTCCCCTTCCACAGAAGCTGCCAAGATTCTACAGTAGCCCAGAATGGACAAACCAAACTCTGGCATTTTTTCATGAGTTTTTTTTTTAAGCCACACAGATTCTTCTATCTTGACCATTAAAAAGCAGGGTGGTGTGTGGGTCTCTGCGGTCCTATTAAATATGACGATTTCCTTCACAAATCACCATATTTCCTCTCACATTGTTTCATCTACTGTGAAATTGAAGTTGTTCCACATTTGTTGTAAACATTCAGTCATATTAAGTCATGTTACTGGCAACGTTCAGCATACCACTGACCAAAAACAGATTTCTCGCCTCTGCTGAGGAGTAAACATCCTATCCGTGAAGTCTGACAGTCAAACAGATGACTGCTTTGACTGTGAATAAAGCTACGCATATAAATCTGAAGAAGTGATTTCTGTGAAGACCATACTTCTGTTGAAGTTGTTCATATATTTAAATTAATATCCCCAGAGTTAAAATCCTTCTACCTCCCAGATCTACCCAGATGTTAAATCCTTCATCTGAACGGATTGGAGCAAAATCAATGCTACACTGTATGGGAGCCAGGGAAGACAGTGTTTTTGGGCAATCCTCATAGCTTTCTTATAGCCTGCCAGGCCTACAGACTTGTTCTAATTAAGATGTTATTATCCACAACACTTTTAATTTTCCTCAAGTCTAAGGAAAATAAAAAAAAAAAAAAAAAAATTGACTGGATAATACCTGTCTTAAATGATTCCAGACCCAGCCATACTGATTCTGGATCATTATTAATGCACTCAGCTATGTAACGAAGCTGTGCAGCCAACCGATAGAGACTAACATTTAGACCGGCTAAAACCTCCCATCTCCACAGACATCTGTAACTCAGCCATTTTTAATCATGGTTTCTTTTGTTCCCCATGAACCAGACATTTAGCCTTTTAATTGTTTTATTACTTAATATAGTGTAGAGACCATTTAAAATAGATTAAAACGTCTCAGTAGAATATTCACTTAAAGTAGAGTGGTCCCACCCAACATAGACAGTAGAAAAGATATCTTACTAAGTCATTATTAATATGTTTTAGAAGAGGTTCAGAACTGATTGCTTCTACAGATGGAGTGATCAAAATCCCAAAGGTAAGTAAAACCTTTGGGTGACCATTTAAATAGAAATGGGGTGTGGTGATTAGAATTACCTACTGGCACAACTTAAGGCTTTAAAAAATAGTTTCACATCCAGACTAAAGCATCGTATATAGATGTCTTTGGGTTAGTTATAAAGAGTAAGATATCATTTGCATATAAGGGTATTCTTTTGGTGATCTTTTTCATCAATAGAGTCAATGGACATGTCTTTGTTGTTATTGATGCCAGCTGATGAAGCACCCTCCAAAAATGAGACAAAATCATCAACTTGAACATATACAGCAAAATCAATTTGGTGTGTCATTCTGAGGGGAGTTTAATGTCCGACCTGCAATCTAAACGCGTGTGTGCACTTGTACAACAGGCGATATTTTCCTAAAGAAAACAAACAGCCAGTGTTTGCCCAGAGATAGCAGCAGCTGCTGCACACCTGCCCAGCAGCTTGCTTCTTTTGCCCTCTGAACAAGTGTAGGTCTTTTGTTGCAACAAATGGGCAGGTGAGGGACGCCGGCGTTTACGTAGGGTGTAGGTTTCAGCGCCCATTTAATTACCATCACGTCCTTGACATTCGAAATCGAACTAGACCAACTGTGCACATCTATAAATATCACGGAGAAATGCCTGCTTCACTGACAAATCCATGTAGACCAAAGCAGAGCTGAGATGTAAATGCATGCAGCGTATGACTGAGCATCATATACTTTATGCGTGATGTTAATCTACATCATTCAGCCCTTGTGCATGATGAGAACCACAGAAAGCTGCTGCCACAATGAAAAATAATCGGAGGGCGTTACAAATAACTGTGGCACCTTAAAAATTTCATTAATCATTTTAACAACACCGCAGGAAACGACTCCCTTGGGTGATTACGTCGGTCTGTAGTTTATCAGTAACTCCACTTTTGCAGACATGAAATAGCACTGACCCCTTCACATGAAAATTTACTCCTTCCTCACATCTGAATCCCACTCCAAGACTGTAACGACAATCTTACTTTTACACTCCACGACCCCGATGAAAGCACTGTTAAGACCACTTTAAAGTCCCATAACAAATTCAGGAATTCCACACAATGGCCTATATTTGTCCGAGCATCACATCTGACATGTTTGTTGCACACTGAGATTTGCACACTCCTGAGCTATGAGGGACACTTTAAATATAGACTGCATGGGTGGACAGTGTTGGTACAGTTGGGCTGTGGGATTGTGAATGGGATTATAATATTATGATATATGGCTGTATTCATTTGACTCCAGGTTCCACTCTGTCATACCACGCATAACAACCAGCACACAATGCAAGTATCACTTTCTGCAGCTTGAAACAATGCTTGCATTGCGTTCGTGCCAATCTTCTCTCATACACTTCTCAGCATTGAAAATGTTGTAATTGAGCTTTTAACAAGAGCAGACAATTTCAATGTGTGTTGCCATCTAGATTTAAGGTCACTGGCTCTGAAAGCTTTCCTCTCTGCTTTTCTCTTCATTTTCTCCTCTCTTCATCTTTTTCCCCCCACTCCTCTCATGATAGCAGTTTTACAGAGAATCATAAATGTGAATGAATTTAAAGTGCATCTCAAACCGAACATATTTTAGTTGCTGTTTTAGTGCCGTGCTGCTCATACAACAAGTCGTTTCTGATTGACAAGGAGAGTAAGAGAGGAAAGAGAGAGAGAGGATGAGAGCTCTAAATAATAAGTGATGCGGACAGGTTATTAGAGAGTATTAGATATGTAAAAAAAAAAGCACTGATTTATAAATAGCTTATATTTAACATTTTTAGCTGTATCTTTTTTCAAGTAAGCCACAATACATTTGAAAGCATACTTTGGTGCATTCAGCGCCTTAAAACTTGAAGCTGATGGTGAATCTTACCTTCCAGCAGCAGCAGCAGCAGCAGCACAGCGATGTTTCTCCGGGAGAAACCACAACTTGACCCCATATTCGCGAACCATAAGTGAAAGTTTCTGCACGCAAACACGATTGAAAAAAAAAAAGTTCCCTCGTAGAAGCAAAATGTAAAAAAAAAAAAAAAAAAAAAAAAAAAAGAGGCGAAAAATGTAAAAAAAAAAAAAAATCAAAAAAAAATTCAAAGCGATGAGATCAATGCAGGAGGCGAGTAAACCAGTGCGTGTCCTGCGGGCGGCCAGATGAAGTCCTCAGTGTCCCATAGACACGCTGCTGCGCTCGGCTCCAGCGGCTGCTGCTGATGGGCTGACTGTTTGGTTGGCTGGATGGCTGGCCGAGGGGGGAGGTGGTGGAGGTGTGTTGGTGGGAGGAGGTGTGGAGGGAGGTGGTGGTGGTGGGGTTGGGGAGGGAGGAGGAGGAGGTGGGGGGTCACTGCTTCACTATTCACTGCCCCGCCGCTTCCGTCGCAGCAGCAGGCAGCGCAGCATCTACAGGAAATTTAAGAGAATAATTTAACAGCAGGTCAGTCATCTCATTAACACTCTGCGGGGGGGGGGGAAATTATTAACAATTATCATTAAATGTGTCATGGGTCATTTTAAAGGTACAGGCGCAGTTTATTTTCTTCAAAAGGGTATTAGGTGTGTTTATTCAAATCACTGCTTCATTAGCCTATAAAATGCCTTGTAATCATCTATTTATGCATTTATAAAATGCAGGCATGAGCTCACATTTAGGATCAGCAACAACTTTATTTACACTTAGACTCTTTTTTTAAGGGTCATTTTAAAACAGGTGTTCATGTGGAACAGTTTTAAATAAGCTCCTGGGAATTATTGCGCTGGGTTTTTAGCTGAATAATGAGTCATTTTACTTCTCACAAAAAAATACAAAACACATGTGGATTAATACAATTTCAAAACTGTCCAGCTTACACTCCTGCAGTTTGTCTATCTGATCATAGTTGCCAAAACAAAACCAACAAAACTACTGGAAAAGACCAGCTGTGCCTATCTCCTCCCCGCTCAGGAAAGTGTATCCAAAGCTGAAGGCTGTGTTAAAGTGTGGGATCTCTGTGTGACTGGATAGTGTGGAGTGATGCATTGCTGCAGCCTCGGGGCAGGACACCAGTCACTCACACAGCAATCGCTCTCCAATCAATGTCTCTGCATGTGGAGAAAAGCACTGGAGCACACTGGACTGCAGAAGGGACAGCGGGGTATCTCAGGAGCTCCAGTAACTCTCACTGAGTGGGAAAACATATTACCATCACTGCTCTTATGATTGCACCTCTCCTTTTCAGTTTAGTCAATTCATCTCCTAGGACAAAAAAAAAATTTGTGTACTTAAATGGAAAGCTGAAATTAGTAAAAGGAACTCAAAAGGTACAACACAAAAGGAAGAAAACTGGAATTCTTAACAAATGGTGCAGTTTATTCTTACACTGTGCATCATTACATACAGTAACTCTTGAACAAAAGACTCAGGTAGACAACAACTGAATTAACTTTCTACTATAAAAACATTAGAGTTTCAAAGAATGTTATTGCTTACAGGAATACGGCTTAAAGTGCTCAATGTACTCAGTATATCATCCTATCTTCATGCGTGTAGTAAATGTTTATAATAAATCACCTGTTAGGCAGATACTGTATTAAAGTTCTCATTTACACTGCTAATGTAATCCTGTTGCGATAATGGGTATCATTATGTGATATAAGATATAAGATGCTGAGCGGTTTGCATGTGAACATAGTATGTGGGATAAAGTTTCCATATGACAGACTATAGGTATCCTGAGACATAGGCTCAAAAACAATCAATAAAGAGAAGGAAATGTAGTGTTGAAGACATGCATGTTAAACCACAATACAATGGCTTCTTATAAGTAGTCTTCGAAAATTCTAGAATAACACAGCACAGAGTAGTAAAGGATGTGGTTATTAGAAATTTGAACTGCAATATAAGTATAGTATTTCTCACTTTCAGTCTGGATATTCTAATTTGTATACTTTAAGTCTTTATTATTAGCTGCAGCTACTGTAAATCTCTGAATGAGTCAGCTAGATGCTTGAAGTTAAATAAACAAAACAAAAAAGACACAAAATATGTCTTAAGCCCTTTTGCAGTGAATATGTATTGATTTAATTTTCATCTCATGAAGAAGTAGCAATGCATTTCCATTGCTGGCACTAGTTTGGGAAAGCAATTATAGACTTGAGTCTTATTCAAGAAGGCAGGATGCACCTACTGGGATTCAAACAACAACTTCTGCTCATAAGAGAATTACCAAAACCACTACACCATATTACGAAATGCTGTTACGGCTTCTGAGGAGTGAGTAATATGATTTCCTCTGGAAGAAGAGCATGATGCTGTTTCATTTCATTAACTAGATGGTCATTTCATGATGTACACACACCTGACCTGATGCTGAGCCCATGCTGCTCAACACTGTCATACATCCTGTGAAAAAAACCCAACATGTAACCACACTGTCAATCATGGATAAATATTATAATCTGTGTCTGAAAATGAAGCCTGTTTCAGTGTGTTATTAGCTTTGTGCATAGAAAAAAATGTAAATTAAAAAAAAAAATGCAAAGGACTCAGGCTCTTTGAGGGGGCTTGTCATTGTCCTCTGATGAATTGGATTCGTGTAATTTCCCTGATTTTCTAATAGGATGAGTGCAAGAGGTGTCGTTCCCATTAATGACACTCCTTTGTGAGCTGCGCATCTTGACCCCTATTAAGTACTGTCACTCGGACAGCAGATGGTACCCGCACACACACACACGCACACACACACACAGAAAAAGGAGTGGCCATGGCAACAGACTCATAATGGCTGGCCTGGTGTGTAGTGGAATCACTCGGCCTAATTTGTTAAGTAGCACCTCAGTATATTTGATTTAATCAGTCTATTCATGGTACAAAACAAGTGGCATCAAATAAATCCTCAGCTGCCCGACAACAACCAAGGATCAAAAGGTTCAAAACTGGGTGGTGGTCTTAAGTTTTCACAAATGACCATTTTCTACTTTTTTTTCCTTGCGGTAGATCCTGATCTGATTGTACTGGACAAAAACATTGGTCTTTTTTTTTTTTTTTTTAAGTCTGAGCTGATTGTTTTATCAGATGAGTGGAATATTAGTGGAATATCTGTGCAGTCCATGCAGATGTGTGTCTGGGCAGGCTGTATATCAATAAGAATTAAACTAAACTGATTAGGCCAAGTACTGCGAGCCAAGTTTTTACTTACATAGATGTTATAATACTTATCCAACCATGACAAGTATTTGATAGGTAAAAAAAAATCTACAGTGTGAGAGAGAGTGAGAGGGAGATAAGTAATCATTCTGGTTCATATTTTGAGGAAGAATTTCTTTCTGTAGAGCAGGTAGGCGATGAGCACCCACAGTGCTGTTCCCCACAGGTTTTGGAAGAGCCACTCCCAGTGACTATCCTGGTAGTGCATCTCCCAGCTGAACGGGAAGTAGAAACCCAGGAGTGAGTGGCCAACATACACAAATATGGAGTTCATGCCTGGAGAGGAGACAAATACAATGTGTTATTGAATAGGACTTCTCTGTTTTAATGGAAAAATGTAATTTTCTCCGGTCATAATAATCTTGGCACTCACCTCCTCTGCTGTAGAGATTAGGGAAATTCAAATTCCAAGCAAGTGTACTCTGGAAAGCACTTTAAACTTCCTATAGCTCTCTGAAGAAATATACATTTGATTCGAACCATTTTAAAGACTTGCTTCTGAGTAAGACTAAGAGTAAACTAATAATGAATGGAAGGAAAGCTGAAGGTAGATGGAGCTGGAAATGGTTTTTATAAAGTCTCCATCCTTAGACCTTTGATTTGGAAAAACTCAGATCCCTGTACGGTGAGCAACAGCAATTGCAACATTTCAAATATTAGCCACTGCTTAAGTATGATAATGCAATATATAAAATAATAAGCAACAAATGTTTTTTATTTCACTAGATGAAAAGACAATAAATCTAAAGCAGCTAATCCGGTGGGCTAATTTCTGTGCTGAGATTTGATTTAACTCAGAATGAAACACTTAAAATGATATCAAATGTATTATTCAGAAAGCTTTAGGGAGCTCACCCTGGTAACCCTGATAACTTTGTTTTGCTGTAGTGCAATGTCAGCATGACTCGTCTCAAAATGAAAGCAACAATGAGAATAAGGCTAGGTTTAAAAGTACAAGAATTTCCTTTAAATCTGCTTTTACTGATTTTTTTATAGTTACTTAGAAGTAACAGTGCGCTGTCAACACAACGCTGATGTGTCATCATTGTTTAATTAATTATGGCGAACTACAAATATGGAGCAACATGACCATTCAATTGCAGCTGTGCTTTGAATGAACCTAATGAATGAATGTATGTTTAAGAGTTAACTATTTTTAGTTTGGTTTTGCTCTGCACCAACTCTGAAGCTGACCTTCAATTTGAACTGCTTTGGCTGGACAGCACTGCACATGCACAGGTTGCTTATAGTAGGGTTTCTAGAGCTATGAACAGCTGTTTGCCTTTGGGAGCAATGCTGATGAAAATCAACCAAAAGAGTCAACCAGAAAACCCAAACAATGAGCTGAAAGATTGTTTATATAAAAAGGTAATGATTTTACTATAGCTGTTTTATGATGTTAAATGTGTTGGGCTGTCGTGTGTCGATCCTGTGTCTGACACCAGTATAATACACAGAACCCTTTGGTTCATAACTAAACAGTACCTGGATATATGAATGGCTGTCCTCCCCACCAACGCTTGATATCAATGACAAAGTACATGACTCCCAGCAGCAGGAAGGAGAAACTCCCCATACACGTCACATAGGAAAGTGACCTGAAGAGAACAGACTGTCAACGGACGACACTTTACAACAACAACATTTCATTGTGTACATTTGGGCATCACTAAAAATGTGAGTGGGATGGTGTGAACAAGGGTGTAAAAAACACTCGAGTCTATCAATCCTCCACTGCAGATAAATAACACTCCTGGGTCTGGAGCTATAGGACAGTTTGCTGGACCTCTGTAAAGCATCAGCAGTGGATCCTTGGCACGTGCCCTGTGGAGCTTTGCCAGCCAGCCATGTCCCTGTCTGTTCTTAAGTGCAAGAATGTTTGATGTAATATCATCTAATGTAAAATGGCTGCCTCCCGGTGCCTCCTTTGCAATTGGCTTTTTTTTTTTTTTTATCTCAGCTGAAGTGAGGCCAAAAAGGACTCTTAGCTGGGAGTTAATTACTTCTAGACATCCAGGCTGGGACTCGTACTCAAGAGCTCAATAACCTGCGCATGATGAACTGCCTATAAAAGCCAGGCAGGTAATGGCGAGGGGGGGGGGGGTGAACGCAGCTTTATCGGGGGCCCCTGTGGAACATCATGAAGAATTTGCTTACACATCACAGATGAAATGGTATTCTTCCTGCTGCAACATTAAAATGATTCACATCGTATTAAGAGGGAATGTGAGAGTGGAACAAACGCACGGGTCGTAAAGTAATCTCCCGTCTGAGGTAGTAATTGCGTTGTATTTCATTCAAAATCATTACCAGCATTTATCAAGACGTTGTGCTTTGTTTTTCCAAAAAGGCATAGGATAGTTTAGGAGCAGTTAGCCCGCGCTGTGATTATATAGATTCTTTTTCCTAGAACTTGATCCTACTCCATCACACATAGCTGGTAAAATGTGCAGTGAGTGCTTCTGCCAGGTTTGCTGGCGGGGTAGAGAGGATAAAGCATCCTATATTTTCCTGGCTGTAAGAAGGAGCGATCATGTTAGGAGGATGTATAACGGCTCCACCTCACACTCCTGACAGCCCGGGTGATTATTTACAGTCGTAGCTGTCGTTAGAGGTAAGTAAACGCGTGTTTTAGCAGCCTTGATTTGTGCCCGTTGGAAACCCATCCTTTTCTTTTGTGAGAAAAGTGGCTGGATTTAGAGGGTCAGGAAGCACTTACCAAAGGTTTTTATTGACAGGTATAAATCCTCCGTCTCGTGTGCACTTAGAAAGGATGGCTGCAGAGATTCCCTGAGGGTGGAAATGAAACAGATTTCAAATCGATGAAGGGCGATAAAGCAATCTGTACTGGGCTGCTAAAATGTGAGGCAACAGAATCATGCAAGTCGGGCAGATGAACCGATTATCTATGAATCAGATAAACGAGGTGCAACAAGTCACACAAACACAACTTTGGACTGTAAAACACACACATTTGGACCGCCACGCTGGGATGTTGCGTGCTTCAAAAAGTGACTCCAGTAGAAAGTGAAAAAAAAAAAAAAATCCACTGGAGGCCCAGTTGACTCTGCAGCCTCAGTAACAATGATGACAGAAGACCTGTACGATCTGATGAACTCCAACATCAATAAAAGCTTTTATTGTCTCATCTATTTACTTTTACATATGATTTAGATACTCAAAGAAACATTTTGTACTCCAGAGAGAAACCCAGGGCAGTGGATCAGAAGAAAAACATGCTTGTTAGGTGGATATCCATCATGTGTATAGATGACAGAATCGATGGTGTGGAAATAGCCTAGCCGGGGCTGGATTGAGTCTCCAGGCTATCCAGGCAGCAGGATGCGGGATGGGGCTGGTATGTGGGGCAATCGTTCAATTTCAATCTCTCACTTCTGGAGCCTGATCGTTGGACTTTAATTAACATGGGCTGTTGTTTATTAGGAAGAAGATGCATGGCCGCCCCTGAATATCAATCCGCCACAGAAATCACACTACAGTGAGCTGTGGTGTAAAAAAAAAAAAAAAAAAAAAAAAAACTGGGCTTGTGATTATTGTATCAACACTTTCTGGTTCTTTGCGAGCCTCCTGTGCATAATATCAATCCTGTGGTTGGGTGCCTGCAGAAATGAGCTCCCTCCTTCAACGAGGAGACTTGCTAATGTCAAGAGCACATGTCTGAAACAAGAGGCAGTTCAGCTCTGTTTCCTGCCTCCCCTCTGAGCCGAAATCGTATTAGAGAAGTCAATATCAAGAGCAGGCCAATCACTAAAACTAATTTTGCTTTCTTTTTCTTTTTTTGCGTCGGTGAAAACACTCTGTAGGGCTATAAATAGATTTAGCAACTGAGATAAAAGGAGAAACCAAAGCAAATATACAGAAATGAAACATGTGGGATGATTCAGTATGATGCCTTACACATGATCTGTATCTGCTTCTAAAATCAATGAAAAAAAAAGACTAAACAGTCCTGCTCTTGCTGCTATGTGAGAAAATCTATTTTATTGTTATCCTTTATTTCAATCAACCAGGATTCTGAAGTCCCTGTATTGATTTGTCACTAAACACCGTATGATTTTGAATATATCGTCTGTAACATCATAATTTTGAGCATTCACGCCATCTATATATCATTAACCGGGGGGGGGGGGGGGGGNCGACCATGAGATACATCGGAAAAACATAAAAGCCTAATGTTTATTTATTTCATCATGTGTTACTTTATCACTCGGTGCCTCTGGGAGAAGCCAAATGGATCTAATTTATTTCACCTCCCTCCAGCCACTCGCTCCAATGATAGTCAATAAGATTCAACACCGGGAGACAAAATGGGGAAATTTGTCATTTAAGAATTGAGGTTAATGACATTAAATTCTCACAACAGAATTTCAATTGATTCGCACATATATAAACCGGATTTGTCCTGATTCACAAACACAAAAGAACCATTTCTTCGATTTCTGGACCTCAAATATTGGATTTATTACATTTGTAGCCTATTAGACTTATTATAATCATATTGTCAGGTTATCATCCTGTTGTATTGTGTATTTTAACAACTTTATGTTTCCCCACCTACAGTATAGCTCCTACTGAAGCACAGCAGTTCAAGACAATGCAAATCTCTCTGAAAAACATTTTCTAAGGTTCATTCCCTATTTTTAGCCATGCTGTTAGCAAAGCACCAGGGGTGATAATGTTGATTTGTCAAGTTAGTCTAGCACTTTGCTTCAGACTGAAATATCTCAACAACCTGATCTATACTTGATTAAATACCTTCAAAACTAATGGAAACTTAACTTTTAGTTTGGTGCTCATTAGCACATGCTAGCATGCTAACATAGTTAAGAAACAACTTATATCTGCTAACAACAGCATGTTAGCATTGTCACTGAGAGTATGCTAGCATGCTGATGTTTATTATGATTAAGTAGAGACTCACAGAGCAGTTAAAATGGCCACAAATGCTTGGTTTTGTTTTGTTTTTCAGTTTTTTTTAGGATTTTTTTTCTTGTCCTTTTAGAGAAGTATGAGCTGGGAAAGAATCCACTGCTAATATGGGGCTGTAAACCCTACTGAGATATTGCATGTGACATCAGGCTACACAAATATACTTTAGTTACTTAACAAGCCTGACTACATGACAGATTTAGCACTGATAAGACCAAGTTAACAAATGAAATTACTTCCTTTATGTAAGGACCTTCAATGTCGTTGAATCATATGGCTCAAATAAATAAACCCGGTACAGTTACACATACCCGTCAGAAGGAAACTGACATCTAATCTAACAGAAGTGTCACACAACATAACTTGAAACTAATGGGATCTGTTACTGTTTTTGTGTGTTTTCCCCAGCCGATTCCGTTGGCCCCTTTCTTTTTATCCTGCGCAGTTTGATTTCAAAGGCTGAGTGATGCAGCCAGCTCCTCCAACTCCATCATCGCTCCAGGTCACAAGACTGCCAGTTCAGGATGTCTGCCTCCACAGCATGCAGGCTCCCACTAACCCCGTTTTACAAACGAGCTCTGGAGCATCTCACTGTACTTATAAAACAGTGGCCAAGCACAGTTTATCAAAGCCTGGCCTCTCTATGTGGATATCTGTCAGTCTCGTTAGAGCAGACTCACAGCCTCCTGTCACAGGTTTAGAAATGCAAAACGGGCCATCTCGTATAACACGCAGCTTCTCCCTTTGGGACATATTTCCCCTCTAAATGAAAAAGAGGCCAGCTTGGCTCTTTTTGTGTTTTGAGACCACCCAGAACGAACACAGAGCCAAAACAAATATAACCTCAGTGCTATTCGAGTAGATTTATGATGAAATGCACCTTTTTCTTCAGGATTTTAAAGGACTTTAAAGGATTTCTGTTTTACCACTTTACCAATAGTGATGTGTCTCATCTGTGAATGTTTGCTGAGACTTTGCCTGCAGGTGTATGAATTGATCCTGCTCTTCATCAGTTTCTAGTACACTGAGTGCAGTACAGTGTAAGTAATATGCACAATTCTTATGATCTGAAACCACATGTGAGGCACACACAGGCAATGAGAGACAGTGTGTATCCCCCCGAGGCGCTGGATACCCATGTCTGCCCGGAAACACAGTCACACATGGTTGTTGTTTAATTGTAGTGAGATCACACACATGTCCTCTACTCAATGGCTTCAGCAGTTATGAATTATACCTAAGTGGCTGCAAAACACACAGAAGACTTTACCTGCAGGTTAATGTAAAGCAGCGAGACAGGGCAAGGCTTTATGTGCGAGTCATACGAGCAGGAAAACGACTGAAGTGATTTGTTGTCTTAGTTTTAAATGACTAATTGACTTTTATAGTGAGCTATTCCACCAGCTGTGTTTTAAAACATTCACACAATGAAACTTACCAGGATGACAGCCCACACCAGGAGTCGGCAGAGGATGCGGAAGTTTATCCCCTTGAAGCAGATGATTATTTTCCCTGCCTGTAGAGGAGGGGACAGAGATAAGCGCAGACTCCACAGATCATTCAATCATACATCTAACTGGAAATACCATGTAAACACAAACAACCGGTACATTCATTTATTTGTCCTTGGGTAACCAAATAGGCCTGGGATGTGGGTGTCAATGCTGCGTCCCTGACGTGGCGGTCACATTTCTCCTATCCTGTCGAGCCAGATGTGGGGTGTAAGTCATCCGCACCCTCTGATTAATTTGGTGATGATGAATACGTTTCAGCTGAGGACATTAGCACGGGCGAACACAGAGGAGGGCAGCGGACACCTGGCGTGTCGTCTAAGACTCGCTGATTGAAGGGCTCAGCGCTAACCGCCCACCGGGAATTGAGTAATGTGACTGCTTTCGAATGGCAACTTCCCACAACACAAACGGTTATAAGGGACACTGTTGCCGTCAAGAGTACGTGAGCTGCCTGGGAGACGCTGGTCAAAAGAGTAAAAGCTTTCCACTCTGACAACATTTTGTTAATAAAGGAGGGCAGCTGCGTACTTACAGTGACTCGGTGAAGAAAATATTTCATACAGCCTTTGTTTAAATACAGAGCTAACAATGTTTTTATCAACATATTAGGCTACTTATCCTCTCAATAAATATTATAAGAATTTAATACTACAACACTACAACAAATGGTTATAGATGTTTTCTGTCTTTCAACAATTTAAATATTTAAAATAAATTTTCTGCATTTTAAAGAAAGAGCTTCTCCTGTGCAAATTTGTGCTCCATTTGAATGAAAGGAACAGGTGCTGCCAGCCAATCAGACTACAGTGTTGTGAGGATTTAAAGCATCAGTTCACCAAAATAAAAAAGAAAAACATAATTTTGTCAGACTGATTTTGAGATTTCAAGAACTGCCATTCTAATTCAGGGGAGTTAAAACTTTATTTGTAGAAGTAAAATGATTAAAAATATAACTCAAAACCAAGAAGCATCTCAAAAACTGGAAAATATACAAAATACATCTGTGTGATTTAATACCACTGGGGTAAAGTAGTGATTTTAGTTTTTTTTTTGGTGTGATTGTGGCAACCCGACCCTTAAATTAATTCATAATTATCAAGTAAGTAACTATATACTGTATATATGCATAATACAATATTGGCACCAAGTCCTGACAAGATAATAAAAATAATATTGTACCACTTGTTGAATCACACAGACACAATACTGTATGTGATCTGTCTTACCTGCATTCCCAGAAATCCCATGACAATGGAGTTGATTGTACCTAGAACCCCCTCTGGGTCAAAGGGCTGTGTGGTGTGATACATTTCCTGGAGAAGACAAGATGAAGAGAATCAGAAAGGATTTAAATCCACCTTCTGCACAAGCTCTTGTGATATATAAATAGATTAAATCATGTATGTTGTATGAAAAAGATCTTACTTTGCATGTGGGGTATCTGTACATGTTATCACCAAATATCCATCTATCAATGTATCCTGCGGCGCCTCCAGTGCAGTTTGGGTAAAGGCCATTATCACCAATTCCACCGGCTCCCAAATACCCTCTGATAGCATTAAAACACATAACCATTATAGAATAGGAAACTGTGCAGCACTTACTAACATTATAAAGTTATATGCTCTCATTCCAGGAAAAAAACGCAAGAGCTCTGAGAAAAAGTGTTACTATTTGTAGCCAACACGGTATTTTCACATTGATGCCATGCAGGGTCAAAGAGATGGAGGGGAATGGGGGGGTGGGGCACAAAAAGCTGCACTGAGCAGAAGACACAGAGCGAGGAAGATGGATCCTCTGCCTCTGCACCTCTTATTGCACATGACAGACTGAGATTGGCTAATTATGCCCTCTGAAGCATCCACCACGAGCCCATAAATCACAGAGGTTCATAACACCAGCAACACAAGGTGCACAGTAACACCACTGCTGCATCAGCCTCAAACTGGAGATCACCCCAGCAAGCAGAGATGGATGAAATTTACACTTTTAGCATTCATGTGACGTGGATTATTGAGCAGATTAAGGTATAACACTGAGAGGCTTTCTTGGACCTACGTGGGGCAGTTGGGTACAGGCAGGAGGAAGGTAATGCACAGCCACAGAGTCTCCAGGAGGATGATAATCAGCCAATGTGGCCAATACAGTACCACATCCTGGATGGGGTTCCACCAGTGATACTGCAACATAAACAATTCAAAAATAATGTAAAATAGCTTTCATGAGGAACAAACTGTCACACTTTATCAGGATGTTTTACAATTTTTTAGACTGTTGACCAATCAGAGCATCACTGTTATCCAGACTGAAACATCTCTATGTATTGTTATGAATATTTTTTTTTTCCCAAGAGGATGAAACCTACTGACTTTGTTGATTCCCTGACCTTTTTTTTTGCTTTTGAATGAAATGTCTCAAAAATCTTTTGTCATGAAATTCAAGAAATGTTTATCCCTTGTAGGATGAATTATAACAGCTTTGGTGATTGATAGTCCTTTTTTTTGCATGTCACTCTAAGAAAAGGGCAGATAAATAATCAAATGAAAGATGGCTGATGTTGTGAATCACTGTCACATTGGCTTATATTGGAAAATTGAACAGGATGGAGCCTTTGTTAATGAATTAATGTTATCAGCAACACCTGTGCTTTCCCTAGAGAATCAACATATTAGGCTATAATTACACACGACTAGGCTAATATCTAGCACTATAAGCTGGTCATACTGTGGTGTGTGATCAACAAGGAAAACATAAAAGTAGAGGTCTGCATCTTTAAGCATGAAGATAGAGTAGTTTACTACCATATAAGGCATTATAAAGTGAAGTATAGGCATTAATACAGAATGTAGCTAAGATAAGCATATAGATAATGTTAAGATAGGATGTAGCTAAGACAGGTTACTATGGAAATTATACGACTATAATGTTAAGACAGAAATTTTTGGGATTTTTGAGTGTCTCTGTTTAGTAAAAAACAAGATGGGATGAAGAACCAATCGGTGTAAAGGGCGCGGGAGTGGACCAATCCTGAAAAGAATTTAATAAACTTCAACTTAACATAATCTTATTTGCATATTGGATGTGATAAAATATCTGGGGAAGGAAAAGATGGGAGTTCAGACTTCGCTGAATGGGTATATTCTGTTGATTGTCAGGGATAGAAAAGACTGAAACCCAGACCTGTGTATGCTTTAGTCTTCTGTTGTTAAATAAACAGGCTTCATTATGATCAAATATCTTCTACTATCGCTTCATTAAAGACTATGCAGGACTCAGCTCACACATAGAACTGAAACAAGAGGTAGAATAATTTAGAGTCAACAAGTGTTAACTTTGTGAACATTTTACTGCAGCACGCTGATGTGGTGTTACATCTACTGTGCCTGTGTGTAGTCTCAAAGAGCCCCTAGCATGGCTGTAGGTGGATGTGTGCTTGCTCAGTTATCTGCAGGAACAAGGACGACGCCGCATGACAAAAATGGACCCAGAAAGGCAAGGTGCACACTTTAGATTGGACTTCTTTAATGTTGTTCCCCCGTTAATGACTGATGAAAGTGAACTTGACAGAGCGACTCACCTCTTTCAATGGGATTTCTTTTGGGTCCCAGAAAGTCTGGAGAAGAGACAGAGCAAAGTAGGTGAAGGCCAGACGCTGCAGCACTCCAGGGATCCTCAGCCAGGACCAGGACACTGCAACACAGTCAAAACCACACTGCATAAAGCCTCATCTGTGCTTAGATACCCAATGATACACAATGATGAATGTGCAACTCAGACAAGGTATAGATATAACTCACTGTTCTGCTGATTTTAGCTAACTATAAATCAGGGAACTGGTCATATTGGTTTTTAATCATCCCACCACCACTACTACTATAGCACTGCTATTTCCGAGGAACCGTGATGGACAGCAGGAGGCGGTGGGAAATGCTGTCAGCCTTGCGGATGTGGACATGTCAAGAATGTGGGAAGCTAATCAAAGATTCCCAGTTATCTCTTGGTCTCGACAAATTGGGCAGGATAGGGTAGGCTCCTGGTTGAGAGATTGATGGTAATCTACACATTAGTTAATTGAAAACCTCTTTGCTGCACAAAGTGCCATAAAAACTGTGTAATCCCAATCATTGATCCCTACAAATCAAATAAAGGGCGGAAATCTCTTCTTTCACAGGAAAAGAGAAAGCTCTTGCTAATGACACATTTGTTAAATCTGCAGGTTACACCCCCGAAGGTAATCTTTAGTGTGGTAACAGCTCAAAGTTGGAAAAAAAAAAATCATCCAGAAATTTTCAAGGTGAAGTGGTGCAAAGTGTTAGACATGAAGTTTCTCTTTCTGATCAATTGATGAAGGTGTCTGTGTGAAATTATGATCCTTTTGAAGGTCAGTATCTCTTAAGAAGTGAAAGCTCTACTGTCTACTTTTCATTACTGAGGCCTTTCAGTGGGAGACTGAATGAAAAATATTACAAAGTAGAGAACTGTTTAAAGCCGTGAGAAAGTACAGGAAGCAAAAAGTTTCTTGAATTCAAACATACACTGAAGTAAGTACTCTCTACTCAACGCTAAGGTTTCCAATCTGACTTTTTGACCTCATTCATCTGACATCTTAATTCGTAACTCATCACAGTTCAATGAAGCAGGAAGTCTGAAATAGCCAAAGATGATGTTTCAAAAACACCTCAAGCAAGACTAGTCAAATATGTCAATGTTCAAAGGAGTCAACAAATCAGCTGCATTTTTGTTGGGTCATACATTTTTCAGTTTATAAAATTATTATACACGTTTATAAGAGCATGTACATCTTAATTAAAATATAAAAAGAAAGGGAAATCAACCCTCTGCCTGACAATGACTTACTGTTGATATATAACTTATTCGAAATGACTCATAGCTGATGTCAAAGGTTAACACCTTATTCTGTCTCGCCTGACATTGAAACGGTTTAACATATTGAGCTGATACGACTCCATTCTCTTATTAGATCAAACTCTGGGACTGAACTGCCGAGGACGTCCTTGGAGACAGAGGGCAGAGCTGCAGTTTATGGTAAAAGTCACCGCTCTGTTCTGAGCAGCTCCAGCAACAGCAGCAGCTCTAACAGCAGCTGCATGGGGCTTGAAGGGTGTAACACTATCTGTTTGTAATTGTCCATTACCGCAGCGGTTTGTTTTTGCTCAATCTGCCTCTGTTAAACGTCCCTTGGTGCTGGATTTTGAGACAGCACACACAATAACAATATTTTTGTTAACCCAGTTACACAGACATCCACACAGGAAAGTCCATTAGCACCGGGGATGGCTAATGTGTGAAGGGCGTCCTGTGCATCCCCAGGTGGACAATGAAATGAGGATTTTCAGCCTGCTTCCCCTCTTTTAACCCTGACACAGCCCTGCAGCTTTTATCAAAAGCAAATCTGGAGCTCAACCCATATAAAATCTTGTCTTTTGTTACTAGACTAAGAGCAGTTTATGAAAAACAATGTTGTATAATGTAAAGATACTCTCATGGACGCTTGAAAATACCTTGTTCCCAACAGCAATTTCAGCTTGTTATTACACACACTCTAATGATGTTCCCGATACAGACCAGATGTTCAGAACAAACACGTCCGCATACAGAATATATTTAGTCCATTAACAACAGTGGCTACATATTTTGCACCTACATGGACCGTCTCTAGGAGAATAGTTGAGGAAGCAGAAGCCGAGCAGCAGGAGGACGACTGTTCTCCAGGAGATTTTACGCAGCAGCTGCAGTCGGGTCACTCCTCTCTTCTTCATGGCTTTGAAAGCCAACACCACTGAAGTTCCAATGATAAACACAAACCTTTAAAAAGAAAACAACATCATTATGTCATTTAAACTTAAATACGTACAAACAAAAAAATGTGCATATTCATGTATACTTTATTCTAAATGAGCACGGGACTGAACAAACCTACCACGGCATCACAAGATCCGCCACAGTTAGACCTGCATAAAGATCAGAGACACGTATTAATATCAATAGATACAAAGATACTTGATATTGACGTCATTATATAGAGTTCACAGGTTCAATCTCAGCAATACAAAAAGATCACGAGGTGAATGAAGAACAATGTTGCGTCCTTAAAGTGCTGCCTCCGTCATTAGTGTTCCATTTTGAAAAAGGTGTGATTAATAAATATCTGCACTCCTGTGACAGTAACGACCCCGCAGCGCAGAAAAGATTAATCAAACCATCTCTGAAATCAATACGCTCAGAGATGTGGCAAAAAAAAGACTATTATAAAATTTAAATTGAGCACATCTCCAAATATTTAATGTGTTTCATTAAAGTTTTCATGACGACTTTTATTCATTGAGGGAAATGGACCCTACGTGCTTTAATGTTTGGGGAACTACTGGTCACTGGTTACCCAAGAGTACCTCCAGACTGTCCATTATTAGTCATTCACTTATCCCACCCATACTGTCCCAGCTGCCATTTAAACACATCCCTCCTCCTCCTCCTCCTCGTCTCCTCCTTGGTTGTTAATAACAATAAACATCTATGGATCTCGCCTTTTATTTGGCCCGGATGAGGAATTGCATCCTGTGTGTTGGGTTTGAGGCTGCATTTATCATAATTAGTGACAACAGGTCAGACAAGTGCTGCAGACATGATGAGGACAATGCTACCATTAAATAACAGTCTTGCATTCAGTGCAAACCAGGCCCTGTGTTAGAGATCATTAATGAATTAATAGTAGATAGTTGGCTATTAGCTCTTGGTCCTTTTCATCTTTTTAAACCTACAAACTGCTGCAAAAATGGAGGAAGCATAAAGTATTGAGCAACCTCTTATTTTAGATTTATTTCATAACTTCTGGCACGTCTTGTACTTTACTTAACCGTTCCATGGTGCATGTTGAAAGAACCAGTAGCCTCCTCCACCGTAGTTCACAAAAACCATCACTGTGAGGGCAAACCTACAAAGACAGCACAGTCATTGAGCACTGTAGCACACGAATCAGCAAAAAGTAAGTAAGTGATGGAAATTTGTTGGGAAAATTAAAAGCTGTCCGCCATTTTTAAAACATCGTAAACATATCAAACTCAGAATAAAACATCCATATCTAGCTGTTTTTCTTACTATTAAACTAATGCTTTGATTATGATGTAATATTAACTCTTAAATTAAAACTTAAAGAGGTTCTGGGGAGGGGCTTTTTTTTATTCTGTCACATTCCAAATGCAAGATAATGCAATCTAAGCATTATGAATCACTCAGGAAATGAACACTTGTCCTTTGGATCTCCTCAAGCAAGAGTGCTGACTAAAGACTTTGCGTCTAATATATGATACACTTTATACTTTAGCACCGGCCAAGGCTGCTGAAACACAGCACACGTGATGGAGTGTTTCACCGAATCAGACGCTGGAGGGAAAAAAGGAAAAAAAAAAAAAAAAAAAAGGTGTTTGCGTTGCTTGTCAGAAAGTGGGTGGTTGCCATTACACAACACAAACTCGCAGAGGAATGTAAATTGCGTGGTAGAGCTGCGGCAGAGGTTTGCTCCGAGGCGAATCTAATCCTTTCACCAATTTGCAAACATGAAATTATGGTTTTGATTCATGTGTTATTCAATCAAAAAGAGAAAAAAAAATCATAAGAGGGTCTTTAAGAGTTGTAATGAGATTAGGAAAACCTCCAAGACCGAGACTATCTGATAAGGTGCACTGCATCTACCTCTGCCTCCTCTTGTTTTTCTGCTGAGATTCAATTAAGAGGTGCACCAAGCCATTACTGCTCTTTTAGCCCCAACCTGCTGATACAAGATTTTAATCGGCCGCTATCATCTCAAAAGCGCTATTAAAGTAGAGTAAACCCAGCTGCATGTGTCCATGTACTCTTTCTCTCCCTCTCACACACACACAGATATGCACACTGGCTATCATTTAAATTTTGACAAACACATCCATTAGTCGCCATAGTGACAAAGACAAAGGTTAAATCACGAGCTGGATGAGACCAGGTGAAATTCACTGCAACATCGGAGCTTAGTGGCCATCTTTTTAATTAAAACACTCTCATTTTAGGCAGAGGACATTATAAATGTGCTGCAAGTGACACTAGTGGATGCTAATTGTGATTAAGGGGAACTCTAAACTCTCGCCTAATTAATATGTTGTGCACTGAGATCGCTTTGTTTTATGTCGCTCCAAAGTTAATACAAAAACAGATTATTTCCAGGTTGAAGCACCACAGGCTTGTTTGATGACTCCTAATCAGGTTTAAGTTGTAAATATCCCTCGTAGGCCTTCTATTGAACATTTATCATCTTAGTAATAGACTTTAATCGTGTCCGGGATTCAGTATTCATGATTTATAGCTAACAGATTACAGACAGACGGGTCTTTCTTTCAGCAGTGACAACTGGTTTATGACTAACTGATAGACGCTTATGGACTTCTTTGATTTGAGTCACTGTACATGCATTACCAATTAGAGTATCAGCTTAGTACATTTCACCATTGCAAATGGATAGCCACACTCTATCACTACAGAGTATTGAGTTACCTTCGGGCCATATCAAGTACACGGATAACCATAGTCATAATAAATTACTAGTACTTGAGTGCGAATGCCAAGGTTATTTCTCTGTGGCCAAACATCTGAGCATATCTGAAACCCAATCAGTGGAAAACTTGGAACTTAGTCAAAATAAGGCACAGAATGAGTCAGCCACCTGGTGTTAAATGTGACTGACAATCCATTGTTTTGCTGTAATAGTTGTACTTTCTGTTATATGGCACCGCTAACTACTGACGGTGCGATTTTCAACAGCAAGGGGACCGGCGACAGGCTTTTAGCAGCGCGCCACAAGATTAAAATCCAAACCCTTTTAGAAAAATTAACGTGCAACTGTAACTCCACAGCTCTCTGTATATCACGTCAGTGGAGACTGAGCAATGATCAGAAAAACCTTTCAGCTCCCCAAGAAAAGGCCTTTTGCCTTCAGAAATGTCTCAGTGTTTATGACAGATGACTGATGTGTCTGTTCTCTGTAGAAAGTTGTTACTTATCAGGGGTATGGATCATAAGTCACGGGGTTGAGGCGGCACACGCAGCGTTAATCTCGAGAGCTGAGTCACAGTTTGATTAAGTGTGTTGTCAGGTACGAGAATTTCCAGTTATACCAATCAGGATGTCAATATGTGACAAGTATCTGTAACCCGAGAGTGACATTTCAGCTAATAAGATTGATCAGGACTGTATCTAGGACTGTAAGGGAAGTCAAATTTTAAAAAAAGTATCTAATTTATCCTTTCTCTGAACCTTTGCAACGTCATCCAAAAGGAAGCCACAGATGGAGAAGATGTCAGTTGTCCACTGGATGCTGCCTCTGTGCTGCTGGATTTCCTCTCACTCTCCATTTTGGCAGGAGATCTATGGCCGTGTGGATGTGTGCTGATATGTTGACGGTATTATTACATCAATTATTTGGCAAGGGAGAGGTCAAAGCCACACCAGCATCCTGTTTCCAGAGAGGCGTGCTTTGTGTCTACCCCCAGGCCACAATTAAGGCTAGCAGGGAGCCCAGATTCAATCACATGCATCACTCCTGTCCAACAGAAACACACTGTTCCAAACCCGAGACGCGCTGATATCAGAAATCATGCCCAAAGCTATACCGCCTGATAACAGAAGCTTGGGGGAGCATGTGGCCAGACTGTGACCCTTGTAATTATTCATTATGCTGGGCCTGTACATCTTCATCATGCCTCAGACGGCTCTAAAAGGAATTAGCATGTGAACGAGTCGCATGTGGTGATAGGCTGATGAACGGCATGGTTGTTAGTGGCATACATACCCTCGGAAAGTGTCCAGTGAGCGCAGACGTGTTGGTTTCGGTTCAGAGATGCTGATATGAGTTTGAGAAGCATGTGCTCCATTCTGTAGATCTTGTAGGTCCTGTTATAAGACAAAAATAATGTAAACATTGAGGCTTTTAAGTAACTAGTATTAAAAGTAATGAGCATTTGTCAACTCAACATATAGTATATAATGCATATACTGTGTGCATATTTTGAATTTTATGAATCAGTTCTTTTTAACTTGTGACTGCTTCATTTAACTTAATCAGTGTTGCCATATTAATTGTATCTGTTTCTAACACATTAAAGCTGTATTAATTGACTTTTTGGCCACTTGGGGGCAGTAGAACATCCAGTAAACATAACATATCATATTGTCACCTTGTCATGTTGATGAACTGCAGACACACAGCAGCAGCATTAGCCTTCATTAGGGCTCATGTTTGGGACCACCTGATTAATGTAAATCCAATGTTCATTTTGCTTTCATCTCTGTTAAGCTCTGCCAGTTTCAGCCAGTTTTGCTGCAGAATGCTCCCTGAACTTTACTTGCCTGTTGCTCACTATCTATCTGCCATTTGGTCTTGAACAGATAGTGTATAGTTTATTAGAAATTATTTTTGCTAATAATTTAACAAAAAAAAGACTGAACCCTCAATAAAAGCTGTATTTCATGTAGTTATTTGACCCATTGTTGATATAAAAACAGTGATTGGTGGCCCTTTTTTTTTAAACTGATGCTGATTGAGCCTGATTGAAGCTCTCTCGAGTTGCCTATTGTTGCTTTAAAACTGATTGCCAGGGTTCTTTTAATAGTTGACAAGTTATGCTAATTAAGTCAACAATGACCCTCTCCAGTAGCAGCAGTTAATTATAATTACAATACTTCATAATTAAAGTGTTCATTAGTTTGTGTACTCTTGGTGATTTAATTTTTACATTAAATGATTTAATTTTTTTATTTGGAGGTTGAAAACAGTTGGCATGTTTACAAAATGCATAAAATGACAACAGAAATGTGGACTTGTCGCAATTAAGATTAAGCAGTACATAATTATGATTGTTCTAAAGGTGTAAAAATGTTGACTGAACTGAAAATGTATCGTGGCACACGGGTCAGAACTCCTCAAAATGATGTTGAGCATCTCTATGTCCCATGTGCAGTATGGCGGCGCCTCTTTCTCCTTCATTCTGTGAAGGCAGCATTCAGATGACTCTGCCCTGCTGCCCTCTCAGTTGGATTAGTCTGACTCTCTGGCCTCCATGCAGCAGTTTAAAGAGCCAGAGCAGGAAGACACCAGCACTAATATGTCATGATGGATCTGCATGCCATCCAAACAGCATATGGAGGACAGAGACATCTTGCTTGGAAGAATGAGAGGAGCTATTCATGCTCACCAAAAATACACCACAGCTCTTGCCATCAAGCAAGATGATTGGACAAATGCTTCCATGTAAGTCTGCTGTACAATTGGCTCTGCTAACATTTGTATCAATCATTCCATTAGTGTCTCCCAAACGGCTTGATGACTGGAGTCTCAGAGCAATCTTGGTATGCATCTCAGGCTGCGTACTTGGCCAATGAAAATAATGCAATGTAACTGTTGGATCAAGGCAATGTTAACTTTTGATTACCAAAGTCAATCATTTCTGCTGTAAAGAAATAACTTTTATCACAGGAACAGGAATGTACAGGATCAAATAAACTAAAACAAAGAATAAAATACCCAACTATAAATTCCCAAATGTTTCTCATACACACATTAACAATGAACCAAACTCTGGGTTTAAATCTTGAAGATCTTTAGGTTACTTCGTATCTGAAGATCGTACAGTGGATTCTGAGGATGCTGCTACTTAAGTACTAATTAGATTGAAATCACTTGATTGGGTTATGATTGATCTCCATCTGATCAATCACATTGTGCATTTGTGTCAGTCCTGTGCATTTATTAAGATATTAATTAAATGCATTTTACTTACATTATCCACTGAGCCCTGAGAGCCTTGGCAGCAAATAATCTTAATAAATTTTGTGGTGCAACGTCTCCTGTGAAAGGGACAACAAGTGTGGGCTGTCTGCTTCTGGTAGAGGGAGTAATCAGTGATGTATGGTATTTTCATTAAGGATGGCATAAAATAAATACATTTAAAAAAACATACCTGTAGATGTAAGGTGCCACAACAAACAAGAGTGCGATTATGGCCAGCGAGAGAACTGCCACCAGAATTGCTGGATGAGAACATATATACAAATTGGTACTGTGCAATTGAACTGTATCACCCTACATCCCAACCCCTCTACCTGGACATCCATGTCTCTATCTGAAGAGGATGTGACTGGTGATAAAAGCCCTGATTACCAGCCCAAACTGTCTGCTTCACTCGCCTCCAGGCTCCCTTGTGGCTCTCTGTCAGTCAACCAGTGTCAAAGGGGATCCCTCAAGTGACAAACAAGAACCTAATGGAAAACTCTTGGTCAATCCATCACAGAGCAATCACTCTGAGTAATCTAACCCTGCGGGTATCCAAAAAGGAAAATGTAAGGCTACACTGGAACAAGGGTGGGGAAAACAAAGACAGAGGGAAAGAGCTGCACTGCCAGAGGGCATCGTAGATAGGAGTGGGGTCGAGATGATGTTATGCTGCAGGCTAGATGTCTTTTATTTGCTAAATAAATAAATAATGACACTTACAAGGATCATAGAACAAAGCTCAGGTTACATTTAGTGGTTGGGAAACATTTTTGAAGTTATCATTCCTTATATGCCTGTACCCCTATATTCTTACAGTAAATCACTACTTTATTTAGACTGCAGTTAATAGAAACATTAGTGTACTGTAAATGAAGCCAAATACAACTTGATCTCATACTTACTGTATTCAGCAAACAAAAAAAAGGCTAAATTATTGTTCTCTCATGAGCATTGTCAGCATTCTGTTATCAGTGGGACGTTTTACAGCTGTGCCAGAGATTATAAAGCTATAACACATAGGCTCAGGAGATATCAGTATGGTCTTCTTGCGTCAAAGCAAAGAAAACAGGGGGGGTAGTATGCACTCTGTTTGTCTACAGTGGAAAAACAAACAAGAAGAAGCCATTTTAACCCAGGCTGACATCCACACTATGACATCCACTCTGAACACAGAGTGGTCACTTAATCGCCTCTGAAAAGTCATGGCATCTCTGGTGTCCACTCATAAAAACACCATAAAGCTCTCAGCGTATGAAGTGAAACAACACTAGATCCCTCCAAGCGTGCATGCTCGTTCTATTAGTTACTGTCAAAATAAACAGAAAATGAACGAAGGCTTTTCAAACGAACTGCATAACCCTGCTCATCAATACCTTCGCTAGCATCGAACAAACACTTAATAAAAGTCAATATGTCCGATTTCTTTGTGAGAATTGTGGCTGCGGCAGGTGACTTGTGGTTTGTGGTAGAATGCAGAATACAGTACTAATATGATTAAAGGGTTGATCTGATAGCAGCTGCACAGAAACATATCCTTGAAGAGCACCGCATCCAACAAATGACCTCATGTAGCCCTGCAGCCAATCAATCGGAGACGCTAAAGTAAACTTTGAAATTCCCTAGCAGGGCAACTCTAACCTGTCTTGAGCTGCTGACCAGACCATTACTTAAGCTGAGCAAGTCCTATGGGGAGTTTGTATAATCACCGGTCTGTGAAGCTAATGGAAGCTCATCATACTGTGAGGGGTGCAGTCCCACTGACCATATATCTGCTCAGATAATGGCTACTTGGCCTTAAAAGTCTGATCTACAACATAATCTGCAATATTGTTAAGTAGAGTGTACATTATGGAGAGAGACGCTTTCAAAATCCCATTACGCCCTAATCCTTCCACACTCCCTAATGTATTACCCACAATCCTCCACGAGCTGAGCCAGGCCTTCAAAACAAAACAGAAAAGCTTTTCTTTTATCCCTTTTCAAGAAAGCATGTCGTATCTGATCAATACACATCATGTCCCAAGAGATGGATGAGAGTTACTGCTCAGTAGATGCGGACGGGCCGAGTGATTCTCCTCTTTGCTGACTCAATTAAGTAGAGAGTGGATCAAAGGTTCCCTTACTGTCACTGTTGTTCACTAACACAATTGTGTTGACAGTGTCTAAATATCATTCTTCATCTGCATCGTCCACTTACGCAGGTGTGCGTTGTTTGGCTTTTTATCCTCAGTGCGCTCGCAGGTGGTATTACTGGCAGCATCTAACATCTGGATCCTCACTGAGTAATGACCACCTTCCTCATATATCTGACTCCACCTGCATCCAAAACAGTGAGACAAAACATTGAGACACACTTTCCTTAAGAGCATCCAAAACCGCAAGCTGCATTATTTGATCCCATGTGAAATCATATTTCTGTAGAAGCATACATTAAATGTTTTTTTTTTCTTTCCACTGCTGTTGTTTTTCTCTTGGCCTGATTGAAAAGGTCTTCCTATCTCCTGATGATTTCACAACTATGCAGCTCAGGTGCACCACCTAGTGCCCATAGAGCAGAAGTACACCCCTTAGCTCTCTTGACTATCTCCACTTTCAGGCCCCAAAAACATGCATTACACANGACTGAAAAGAAGGTCTTCCTATCTCCGGATGATTTCACAACTATGCAGCTCAGGTGCACCACCTAGTGCCCATAGAGCAGAAGTACACCCCTTAGCTCTCTGACTATCTCCACTTTCAGGCCCCAAAAACATGCATTACAC
>JANJYP010170636.1:0-18259 GCA_024605115.1 Rastrelliger brachysoma
TATAATCAATCCAACATCCCATCAGTCAGTCAGTTAAACTTCATCAGTTTTATGATTAATTGCTCAAACACTACAATATCTATTCTTGGACTATTTAAATAACATAAAAAGAAAAAAACTTTAATATAACAATAACAAACTCAGTTATATTGTCACTCAACACCAATATTACTCTTGTACGTAATATACTATATGTTTTACTACTATTGTTTTTAATGCCTTTGTATGTATTATTAATTGTTCTTTACTGTTGTATTATTTGTATTGATACTCTACTATTTTTACTTTGCTGCTGCAATAATGTAAATTGTCCCATTGTGGTTTGGACTAATAAAGGAATGTCTTATCTTATTTGCGTGTGTGTGTGTGTGTGTGTGTGTGTGTGTGTGTGTGTGTGTGTGTGTGTGTGTGTGTGTGTGTGTGTGNCTCTGCTACTCTTAATGTGTTTTTATTTACTTCTACTTTATGATATAAGTTAAGACATAAAATGGGTAGAGGAACAAATATACAGAACAACAATCACTGATTTTAAACAATGTAGACTTTATATCAGAGGACTTGTAATTGTTAATTTTACAGTCATATATGATAAAAGAATACAGGACAGAACAAATAATCACAAGTTGGAACAAAACAAAAAAATAATTACATTCAAATCTATAGCCCTTTTAGTGACTTGTTGGGCTATTCCTAAGGTCTGTTTTTTCCGACAGACTATGCATCCAGACTCATTTGACATTGTCAAGCATCTTGTCAGTCTGAACACATTTGAGGTCATCGAGGAGGAGTGTAAAACTTCATTGTTCAGGACTTGAATATATTAACGGAACAATAGGGAGCATTAGGACCCTGAGGCGGGGAAGGCTTCCTCCTCTCTCATTATCCATTGATCTGACAGCTTGAGTGTACGACCAGTCAGAGAAAAGATGTGAACGGGAGAGGGAGGCGGCTTGTGGTTTTGTGCGGCATCGCTCAAGTTTTGTAAAAATTCTTTGGTAGTTTTTTAGGCTGTCGCAAGTCAACTGAGATGTCTGTCAAACACAGTAGGTCTCAATTCGACTCATTTTCAACCGGATAATCCTGATTTGTGCGTTTGGATTATCGCTGCTGCTGTTTCGTGGGTGAAGAAAGGAATCAATCGATCGGATCTTTTAAGACCAGGTTGGTTTTCTGCGGAGCTCTCGGACTTGTTCCTGGCATTAGGAGTTGTATTTCAACCGTAAGATTTAACGAGAAGCCGGTGCAGCTGCAACTAGTCTCTTGTGTGTTTGGAAGACTGGAAGTGGACATAGGAGACGCACACGTGTATTCATCCATCCGCTTCCTCCGGCTGCCAACGCATCGATCCTACAACACTCTTTGGATAAAAGGTGTTTTCTTATTTGGGGAAAAAGAGACCAACAACATGTCGCTAAGCAGAAGTATTGAGTTTGAACACTTTGAGGAGAGAGAGAAGCCGCATCGGACACCAAGGACCAACTCGGGCTCTGGGTCCCAGACTGGCTCCAGAGGCAATGGTCTGGTCCCCAGCCCGGCGCACAGTGCGCACTGCAGCTTTTACCGCACACGCACCCTTCAGTCGCTCACCTCCGAGAAAAAAGCCAAAAAAGTGCGGTTTTATCGCAATGGTGACAAGTATTTCAAAGGGTTGGTGTATGCCGTATCTCATGACCGGTTCAGGTCCCTGGATGCTCTACTCATGGAGCTCACACGGTCCCTGTCGGACAACGTCAACCTCCCTCAAGGAGTCCGGGTGTTGTACGCTCTGGATGGAGGGAAGAAGATCACATGTCTGGATGAGTTAGTGGAGGGTAAGAGTGATGATGATGATGGATGTTACAACCACTTTATGTGACCACAAATCATGGAAGGGGCTCAGTACTTTATTATATTGATCACAGCCTAAAGTGTATTGATTTAGAAATGGAATTGATTATATAAAAGCTGAATTTTGCCTGAACACTGGCTAAATGGCTCATGCAGATGTACACTATAGCTTCAGGCAAGTTATACCAGGCATGTAAAAGGTCACTCAACACATTCATATTGTAAGGGCTATGTGTTGCTGTCTACTCAATGTATTAAAATGTTGACAAGCACTAAAGCTTCTCATATTTTGAGATCCATGTTTCTTCATGCAGAGTTCTGCATTACTTTAGTTCCTATCTATCTCTGGAGAACATTACATATTGAATGCAATGCAGAGCTTCATTATTATGGATGCACTGACTGAACTGCTTTGACATGTTTGACCCAGTGAGCAGGCAAGCAGACCCCTCCTCACTGCAGCAATGTGCATCAGTGTCCATTGATCTCTGCTGCACCCACTCCTCCACTCTCTCCCTTCTTTAGCATGTATTTGTGGGCTGAGTTTGTGAGGGTGTGATAGGACAGTACTACTTGGGATTATGTGTGTGCGTGTGTGTGTGCGTGTGTGCATGCACGGGTGTGGTGGTGTTGTTGCAGGGATCACTGGCTGTCAGAATCTTTTAGAATGAGCTCACCTTTGATGTGCAGAAGTGAACTGATAAATTTAAACATAGACACAGTCACATGACTAATTAATGTCGTCTAATTAATTCATCAATTGACATAATGTTTATTGACACCTGTTTTGATGATTGAATAATTATTTGGTTTTTTTTCACCACTCCCTGGATTTGGAGATTTTAGACTGTTTATAACATTATCTTATGCTGTAACATATTGTGATGATTGTTTTTCAGCATTTTCTGATATTTCAGTGACCAAATAGTTAATTAGTTAAACAAGAAAATAATTAGCAGATTATGCAACAATAATTGCAGCCCTAAATTAACTACCCTACTAATAAGTAAATAAGTTTGTCATTTTGTTGCAGAACTAGAGAGCTGACATAACTCTAAAATAGGCTTAAAGCACTAACACAGAGTTACTGTAGTACTTTTTGTAAAAGTTTTTAAGTTTATGAAATGAATTTAAACACTGAACACAAATAGAGTCTAGTCTCTTACCCTTTCACTTTCTGGCTCTGTTGTGCACCCTGCAGTGACTGTGACCTCTCAGTAATAAGTTAATCTTCATGTTCAGCCCTTGTGTGTGTGTGTGTGTGTGTGTGTGTGTGTGTGTGTGTGTCTGTCTGTCTGTCTGTCTGTCTGTCTGTCTGTCTGTCTGTCTGTCTGTCTGACCTTCCTGCAATCCTCTTTCAACATGAGAGGTTACTGCACAGCTACACATACCCAGAATTCATCGACCTCTCTGCTGCAGTGATTATTCTCTCATATACTGGTCTATTTTCATCTCACATCCTCCTAAAACTTTAGATGTGCTACACTCATTTCCTATGCCCCATCTCCTGAGAGCCTGGGAAAGATTTAGGCCAGTGCCTGATCTGAATTCTGCATCACTAGTTTGGCAAACTGAGGAAAAGTTGCTTTTTGTGCATTCACTCTGACACTTTTGTACTTATATACACAGGAAATTGTTGCGCAGTGAGGATCCTAAACATCCTTCAACTGATGATTAGTTTTACTCTTGAGTTCTGACTGATGCCTCAGCAGTTGATTTTGCTTGTGGATTTATAAGGTCAGTTCATCCAAATTGCATAAAAATCTTACTCTTACCTTTAAGAGGTAATGCAGATTTTTTCTCATGATATCTGCAGCTTAGTCCCCAGATCTCCTGTAAAACTCCAGTCAGAGTGTTTACAGAAGAATTTGGAAGATAGATTTTATTCATTCAGTTTTTTTAAATACTGTGAGTATTAAAATTTTAATTCCTTAAAATGAAATTGTGTTGGAATGTTGGCTGAAGTCCCAGCAGATGTCTGAAATCCTCTTTAAAATAAATCTGAAGTCATTTGCACAGCTAGATGTCCCGATGGGAAAGTGGGAATATGCTGTTGTTACATGCTGATGTGGATGATGCACCTATTAATAAAGGTTGCTTTGAGATAAAGGATATATCATCGATCATACATATAGACGACCTGGTTCCTTTTCAAACATGAGATTGGTTGTAGGTTGTAGCCCTGGTGTCTTGTCTTTGTTTACTCACTTGTCTAGGGGACAGGGAAAGGTAGCATAACTGCACCACTCAGCAGTTTGCTTCCATTGATTGAGGCCTGTTGGGGCTCTTTTGTGTGGAAACCCAATCAAGCACCATTCACACATGTGTCCCTTATGGCTGGATGGGATTACTGAGCTGACCAGTCAACTTGAACTGCTGTGCTTGTGGAAAAGAACACAGAGTGGTAGCAGATACTTAACTGGGTTTAGGCAGAGCTTTGTACTTAACTGTGTGGATATGTGGGGGTAATCGACATGCTGACGAAAGGAATTCTAGTCGGGACAACGACAGTTATGCAAGCCAAGAGGTTTATTAGCTTTAATCTGTGAAATTAAGCCTTTTTAAAGTTCACGTTCATAGTAGCTAAAAATATGAGCACGAAAAATGTGGTGTACATTATATGTATGTTTGTAGCTATCCTGGTGCTGTGTTGCCCTTAGTAACAATGTTTAATGACAAAATGGTTGACTGAAAATTACCGTTATCGCAATTCATGTTTCTGTATCAAATGGCGAAACTCCTTCATTTCTATGATTCAGTGCTCATACTGTTCATTAAGGAGAGGAAATTAAGATATAAACTTGTGGAATATGCATGAAAACTTTTCCGCAATTTATTAGGAGAAGAAAATGTCTGATTTGTTGCAGCCTGGGTATGGCCAAGCAGAATTGTAAATGTATGCTTGATGGATAGATAAGTTTATTTTCTCTGGGAAAGGGGCAACGTTTACTTATGTACTGTATACGTTGGCATAATGATGTGGCTCTATAACCACCTTGAAAAGCAAATTGGTTCTTAGCTGGTTTGCAAGTTGACCTGACTGTAAACAGGCACCAAACCCAGGCACCATGTTGTACTAGGCATTTTGTAGATTTTTTTTAATGGTCTATAGTGTCTGTGATTGCTAACACACAGTAAGAAGGGGTTACTTGGTTGGGATAACATTTAAAACAGTGATGAATCTGACATTGGTTTTCATTTAATCTATGAAATGCTAAAAAGTAGTGGGAGACCATATGATTTATTTTATTTACTTGTTTTGTTTGAATAACAGCCTGAAATCTTTTAGATAGTCAATTTACTTTGGTCAATGAAAAACAACAAATCACCACTTCGAAGCTATAGACTATATGGCATTATTGCTTGAAAAATTACCTATAGAACCTAAAACCTGACCTATAAAAGACTTATAACGATGATCAAAATAGACCATTAGGTACAATCTGCTCTGCCATACTAGTCCATTTCTTTTTTATTACTACCATGTATGCTGACAAAATGACTGTATCATGAGGCCACTTTATTATTTTGCTGATTATATATTGCCTTGACATTAACACTGTTGTGTGATTTCCCTTTTCTGATGTTTTTATACTGGTGTTATACTGCAGATTGGTGACAGCTGTGTGACCACTGCAGTAAAACCTGCAGGTCTGGTTTGAACAGCTCTGTTAAAGTTGACCTCATCTGTCGTCCACATGAGGACAAAAGCCAGTGGAGGGTGGATGGGGGTCCCCTCGCATCACTGATGGATGTCATTGCACCTGAGATCACCTCACTCCAGGGAATAGACTTGTCACCAGTCGCCACCTGAGGGCATCTCAGTATTCTGTCAGTGTCCCCCATATGAATGCCAGTCCCAGTTTTATTTTGTTTTAGTTTTCAGCCGTAGCCTAGTCCCCCCAGCTGTGGCCTTTTAATTAGCCTTTGGTTAATTGCAAGCTTAATAAAACCAAATATCATGGGACACAGTGTCTAATAAGGCTCCTTTTACACTGGAACTCGGTTCATTTGTCTTGGCATATATCAGATAAGCAAAAATTTATATATTTTATTTGATTCTTTATGAGTAAAGTTCACTAGTTCCAACAAATTGAACACCAACACCAGAATTTTCAAAATGTCTGCGATATGTTGGATTATAGGATTATACTGTATGTTGCTTATAAACTGACATATATGTTGTGCTGCTTCAGTGCCTTGTAGTTCTCCTCTAATATAAAAATGTTTCCAGTTTTGTACACAGCATGTTCTTTTCTCTGAAAGCCTCAGTGAGAAATTCTGTGATCTTTTCTTGTACTGTAAATAAATGTACTGAAAAACAGAATTACTGCATATGCTACACAAAGTGTCTTTGAAGCAGAAGTTGCTGTTCTTTGACACTTAAATACTTTTCTGATGCATTTAGCATGCAGAAAAAGTATCTGTCATTTTTGCTCTGTTGCTCACAGCGGAGCAGAACAGCACTCAAAGTTTCTCCTCCAACACCCAGCCTTCAAAACAATCACCAGACATTCTTACTCTGGTTTACAGTTACGAGCCAAGCCCCTGTACTTGTCACATGACTTTGTTCTTAAGGGGGGAAACGTTTGCGTGTTAACTGTTCGAAAGGAATGCTGGCAGATAAAACAAAATGCTTTGCTTTGGAGGAAGGCCAATGCAGCAGCTCAACAGCTGAAAGGGAGAGAGGACAGTTTTTTACACTGGTCTAGCCTCTCAATGCGCCTTATTGTCTCACCAAAGAATGTTAACACTTTGTTGTACAGCTGATTCGCCTAATGCCATGTGGCTGCAGTATTTATACTGTATACTCTGTGTCAAATATTTCGGCTTTTTTTGTTGGCCTTAAAATATTTTCTCAGTTCTGACAATTAATTTCTTCTTCCAGGTGAGAGTTATGTTTGTGCATCCAATGAACCCTTCCGACGTGTGGACTACGCCAAGAACGTCAACCCCAACTGGTCAGTGGGCAGCAAGACTGGTACATCACGCTCACTCTCCTCTCTCTTCCCACTAAAGAGCGAGCTGCAACGCGAGTCCAAAGACTTCATCATACCTAAGCTAGTCACAGTTATCCGCAGCGGCGTCAAACCCCGCAAAGCAGTTCGAATTCTGCTCAATAAGAAGACAGCCCATTCCTTTGAGCAGGTGCTCACTGATATCACAGATGCAATCAAATTAGACTCTGGAGCTGTGAGGAGACTGTACACTCTAGAGGGCAAGCAGGTAAGTCTGTTATGAATAATGTTGGATTTAGTTTTAAGGGCTTAAAATGCTATAAATTGTCCAAACCTGAAGCAGCACATTATGTATTGATGATAACTCCCAACTTTAAAATGACCATGGAAGCTCACGCAAACCTAATACTGAACCAAGGTATTGTTCTTGTGTTCTTGTTCATGCCATTATCCGTGAACTCAATGACTAAAATTACATAACATGACAGTTGGAGGAAGTACACTGTATTGTTTTCAGTGAGATCAGATTGGATGACGTGCATATGAGAACCAGATGGAACTGCTTGGCTGAGCTTTTCAGCAAAAGGTTTTATCTCTAAAAAAACGCTGTGATATATAGGCTTCAGCTGTGTCAGCATTCTAGGTAATTACACCTCATTTAATCATCCATATATAATTACATGCCACACTTATTTCATCAAGGCATCAATGAATATACTTTGAGCTCAGGCTTTTTGCCAGATCCATTAGTTTAGTTTATTCTTTACCTCGTCCACCCCCATTTATTCATGTGAGACAGTTTTTCGCTATAATCCTATCCATCTGGGACACATATATCGTAATGTTTCCATTGGAAATTCTCATCTAGGGTCCCCTGGTTCCATGAGATGAGGTGAGCTAAAACACATGGGGCCCCTAATCAAAAAAGATTTATACTGCAGTTGACTCATCAGGGAGAAGCCTTGAAATTTTTATATAACGAGAATTATATAATGCTCCATAGATAATTTTCGATCATATTAAATCTCAGTTAACAGAATTATATTGTGAAATTATTAGAAGTCCTGAACTGTAACAATGGTAAACAGCTTCTGACAAAGATAGATGGTAAGTTATAGTCCAAAAATAAAGAAATGTGATGAAAAAATTAAGTATCTAGATTTGTTTATTAGACACTTTGTTTTCATATTTTAAGCTACTGTAAGAGTGTGAATGTACCAACTTTTCCATCTTATGTACTTCTCTGTTTAGATTTTAAGGGCCTTGCAGGCTCACGTGTGGATATAAGGTTGTCATCATATTTTAGGATCAGGCAGAATTGTCTAGATGCCCAGCAAAATCATAAAATTAAGCCCTAAGCAAATAAGGCCAAAAATTCCCAGAATTAAAAAAAATTAATTTAAATAAATAAATGAGCCTGCTCTAAATTAGTAAACTATAGTATTGATTAACTTCTGAAATGGATAATCATTTCAGGGTAGATTAGCTAGTTGTCTGTAAGTGTAGAAATGTGTCTGATATTAACAAAAATCAAACGACACACATGAAAACCTTTGCGCAACTGTATATTGATGTAGTAGTATTAGTAGTATATTGATGTAATAGTTTATGAAAGACATGCTGTAGTGTCCTTGATGCCAAAGAAGTAGCCCATTAAAATTGTGTTGTCCCAAATGCACAGCACGAAAATGTAAACTCTGTGTGTGTGTGTGTGTGTGTGTGTGTGTGTGTGTGTGTGTGTGTGTGTGTGTGTGTGCGCCATGCCTTGCTCAGATCATCATAAAATAAAATGATACATTTTCATAAAAATCATAAAATATGTTGGTTATGATAGAGCAGCCCTTTTTTCAAATGGATGCTTTATAATCTCATTTATTGTTTATTTTTAAGAGCTCAAATTTTTCAGTCAAATTGATCCGCTATGTAAATCAACTCTTCTTTCCTTCGATAAAGAGGTGTTGATTATTGATGACGAAACTTTCACAGCTGTACTCAAACTCATTATAACTATGACCCACAGACGCAGCAATGTGGCTATGCATTCGGTGCTTCAGGGAATTAAATTAGCTCAAAATGACAAAATAGCCATGAGTAATTTGTTACATTTGATGTGGGACTGTAACGAGGCGAGAAAGAAAAACTTCCACAGTTCAAATGTTTAGGAGGTTAAAACTTCCTAAAAACGAAAACAGCTGATGTTAGTTTCCTGTTAGGTGACAGGAATCTTTCTTGGCTGGACAGTCCAGACAAATGACTCATGAGAATAGTGATCTTTATCACCACTGACAGAGCCAGCCCAGCATTCATTGAGTCACGCCAGCAAAAACAGGCACACACTTTCTAATGGCTTTGGATTATATAACAGTATGTTTTTGAATTTTATGTCTTGATAGTTTAGTTCGATAGTTGGCAGAAGTTCTCTTTTTGGTCCATTCTTTTAATATCGAGCTTTGGAAAAAATTATGTTTGTAGTAGCTCAAATAGGCTCTGCATACTCTTGGGATTCCCTGGTTGCCATTTTATTAGGTGCACCTAGCTGCAAGTAAGCTGTACATTCTGTTGAATTATATTGTACTGTATTGAAAGGTTTACTACTTTCATTTATATAAATTGGATAAGCAAACTATTAAACCCAGAAACTAAACCCAGACATTTAAAAGAAAGTGAACATTATTACATTCATGAAATGATTTGTTACAGGGCTTTTGTATTAGACTGCATTAGTTTCAGGTAGGTGAACATAATAAACTGACAACATAAAAACTTCAACAGCTTATAAGCCTTTAGCCAAGTAATGCTCGGATTAAGGCCTGTTTTCACCAATTATTCTCTTTATGGGTTTAAATGTGTAAAGCACATTGCCCTGAAGTCATGTGCTGATTAATAGTGTCAATTGTTTGTTAGTGTCATAGTTGTTGTTGTTTAAATTGATGTTTTGTTTTGAAAATTAAAAAGTGAGTGTAAGCCAGTTCCACCACCAGTGTTAACAACATAGGCCCGTTCCTCTATGACTGGTCCTACATGGTGTGTCTAAGTCCTCTAATGTAGAAGTATGTCTTTTGGATAAAACCAACAGCCTGTGTTTAAATAATCAATCTTAAAGGTTAATGTTGATGTGTACAAGTATGAGGTGGTGAGGTGGTTACTGTATCTGCAAATACAACCTTTTCAATAAAGACAATAAGGTGTGGTCCATCTCCATGAAATCAGAATAGATAGCTCAATTGATAAGCACTCAAATTGTTTCCTTCCATTTAGTAAATCCTTTTATGTATTTAACAGATGTTGGGTTCAGCTTAGACAACAGATGTGCTGTTTTAAATGGATCAACTATGAAACATTAGCAACTGTTGGTATTTACATTTTTTCCAACAATATCCTGTAATTAAATTCAGTGATTATAGACAATGTAAATGCAATTTGATTTGAGTGTGTTTTAAAAATCAATAGTTTTTCAGCTCCTTCATTTGACCTGAAGACAAAAACCCAGAGCACATCTTCTATGAAAGTGAATTAGTGGCGTAATTATATTTTGTGTCAAAGATTCCACTCAACAGTTAGACTGTCTCTTAAAAAATGCAATATATTTTGGAGGAAATAATTTTATCATCAGTAGAGATATTCTTTGGTGTTTAAGCTCTATCTGCCATTGCAACAACTCCAAAGCGGCAGTGTGATATTGTTCGGATGGCAAGTATCCTTTAGTGTCATGGTGTCTACCTAAGGATGGCTGTTTCTCTTAATTTGTCTCACTGGCTTTCAGTGGCAGGACTGTCTCTAAATCAAATTAAGAGTTTAAGTTAGACGTTTAACCCATTAAGGCTGTAACCTGATCCTGAGAGCACGACACCTGATAATATCCTGTCAATGATTATAGAAGTCAGTATAATCTAGTGGGTGCTTTCTTTAGCTTGAGATGAAGCTGATTCACTCCTTTTTTTGCCCGTGCAAAATATTCTATTTTACTTGACAATGTAATCTTTATTTTCATCATACTGCATAAATAATCTTTACACTTTGCCCTTCATTCTCCCATGTCACAGTGGAAGAGAGTAAAAAGGAAAAAGACTTTCCCAGGCCAGACTTGTCATGATAGTCTAACATTTTACTTGTATGGGCTTCTCTGTTATCGAGTCTCTGCGATGATAAGCCTCTTTTCGTCACCCTAAGGTGTTGTCTAGACAAACTAAAGCCAGTTTCTAAAAATGCACCTACACCCATAAATGTGCATCCTTGAAAAATAAATGAATAAAACAGCTCATGTCCTAGTCTCCAAGTATTGTATACATTAGTGAAAGAGGACATAACCTATGGCACTTACTTTACAGGAAGCAGATATCTTGTTTACCCTTCAAACCCACAGTCAGAACAGAATATTTATATCGATTACAGCAGGTCCAGAGCATGATTAGCATAGACTGTTACTTTTTGCAGTCCATTACTGTCTTAATTTGAAAATGACCTGAGAGAGGCACGGAAACCAGTACTCAGCAATTGTGTAGAGCCTTTCTGCTTTGTGAGGCTGTTTTTAAGCACAACACCTTAAGTGAAATGCTAAATACTGCTATCAATATTGTTTGATCCTCACAATGACAAGTTATCATATATTCTGCCATTTTTAGGTTAGGTTCGTATGCTTGATTATTAGCTGCATTTAAGATTGTTTAAGGTCCTTAAATGAGCATCAAATATTTGACATACATGTTTAAACATAGCCTCATAGCTCTTTAAAAAAGATCTGCATTTCAGATCTAGAAAGAGGGGCTCTTCACTCACTCACTCACTCACTCAACCACACACACACACACACACACACACACACACACANGAATGCCTTCCAGCAGCAGCCTACCATCTGCTCTTCAAAAATCAAATCACAGGTCCCAGCCACCCGGTCTGCAGGCGCTACACCCCCTCCTACTGATCCAGGCACACACACACACACACGCATCAGTATCACACACGTGCACTCAGAGACCCCCCACTGAAGCCCTGGCCACCACCGGATAATTAGACCTATAAGCTGTAAGGGAGTGTTCAAGTGCAGCTGTCAGGTGTGTGTGTGTGTGCTCATGGATGTAAATTTGTGAGTGAGTGTCACACAGTACTTCTCTGTCCACTCTCCCTCCTCAATTGGACGTTGCCCTTCAGACTGAATGTTAAAGATCTTAGTTATCAGGGCCAGCAGAATCAGCTGCTGCTTTTGAGAGAAAACCCTGTTTTACATGTCAAAGCTGGCTGAGCAAGCAGAAAAAAGGATTTCCCTATTTGTTATTGTTTAATTGACGCATTCATTAATTTGGAGAGCAGTTAGCAGTCTGCTTGTACTGTTTTCTTTTTTTATGGTGAGAAATTTTCCAAGGGACCACAGAGGAGAGGGTCTGTTGTACAGTCAACACAACCAAGATGTTTTAACTGGTAATCTGTGAATGCTTCAATAATATTTCTTAGTTTGCATTGTAGTTGTTGATGCAGCATTAATTCTATTTTAGTTTTAGGTTATTGAGATAAAACATTGACTCTAAAATCATCAGATCACAGACATCCCATCAACACCATATGTGAAAAATGAAAAAGGAGGGGAAAGGTAGAAAAGGATAGCAGAGAATGAATTGTCATTGGGCTTTGTTCCCAATCCCCAACCCCCCTCTTCACCACTTGATTATTTATCCCACTGTGCTGAGCAGCTGACAACCACTTCTGTTTGACATAATTACATCCAAAATATGTAACCTTAGCCTTTTATTACATGATTCATGCAAGTATAGGATATGTCTTTTTGGTTTTCTGCAACTAATATTTTTATATTATTGATAAATAATACATTTTTATTGAATTGTTTTCTCAACTGACTGACTAATCATCTTGAGAATATATTTGTATAATAAATATATACAATTGCTGTTTGCAGCTATAATCTTTGGAGACACTTTGGGTATTTAGTTTATTTATTTATTCTGGATGGTGGCTTTATGTACAGTATCTGTCTTAGCCATATGAAAATCCATTACAGGCCCTTTTTTGCGAGGAAGTCTATTAATAGATAATTGAGGACAAATGATCAGTCATGTAGTAACCTCTGTTCTTACTCCAGTCAATTTAGGAAATGGTGTTTGGGTTCAGTCAGGGCTTTTTCTCTGCTTTTTAACCTATGTAACCTTCAGTTGACTTTGATACACATTAAGTGAGGAATGACAATCACTGTGAGGTACTACTATTGAAACTTTAGTGATCAATGTGTTGCATAGCTTTTTCCATGAATAAATAGTCAGTGGGGTTATGAGTGAACAATGTTAACTTTGATCTGACATTCACAAAGACTGAGGGCAAAACATAACTTGCAATGTTAAAATAAGTCACATTAGGCATGCAATATAGTCAAATTAATAAAGAAAACTAATCTTAATTTACAGTTCAGACAAGTTTGAAACCACAATATATTTGTTAGTTTTGCACACCCAACAGTGGTTTCTTTTGCTTATTTATTTCCATTGTATTTATTGTAAATTAAACATTTCCTGTTAACATTTAAGAGGTAAATGCCCAAATATATATGGTAGGTCATTATCCTACAGTAGCTTCCTGTACATTAGATTCAGTTCACTGCATATGTCATTGTTATTATACATGGTTAAAAAAATAATAATAATAAGATGCACTCAGTCTTGCAAATCATTGCACCTTAAACTATATCTCTCTCATAATATATGAAGTAATTACTTAAATTTGCTATTGCTTATCTTACTGAAATTTTGTATAGATGTATAGAAGCTGTCTGACAGAATTAAATTGGCATATTTCAGATAGCATAAACATAATGTGTATAGTAACTTGGATCTCTGTAAAGGTTAAAAGTTCAGACAAGTTGAACATTCCTTTCTCTTGCCAAAACATCTGCAAACAACAGTGTGCATGAAAAAATGGATTAAAATATAGAAATACATTTGCCTTTCACGATCCTCTTCACTCAGTGATGTTATCAGTGATGACAGTCAGTCTGTCCATTAACCAGGAGCTGGAAGCAGACCTGGACCATTTAGACTGCTGAGCTCTAAGGGCTGAAATGTTCATCTCGCAGAAATCTTTAAAGGCCTTTTCAGTGCACGTAGCAATCTGTGGAAAGGGAAAGGAAATTGGGCTCTGCACAGATAATTGGACAGTCCACTCAGATGCAATGTCGTCTTTTATTCAGTTTAGTTGATGTTTCTTCCATGATAAGTATACCACTCAGGTAATATTTGAAAAAAAACTCCATTATAAATGTTGGTTTATGAAATAAATTCCTGCTATTTTAATTACATAAAGCAAATTGATAATTTAATTTGTTTTTCACTACCTTTTTTCAAGCTCATCACAATCTTATCAGACTGTGTAAACTGAAATTCCTGAAAACAAATGCGTCACTGCTCCTGCATTCATACAATGTGCAAAACAAAAGTTGAGGTCACCCACAGGTCTGCAGCAGTTTATCATGGTACAAAGAATTTGATGCCATGCTATGGGTCAGAGCAGCAGGCAGGCAGACAGACAGACAGACAGACAGGGACAACTCCCAAAAGACTCTTCTTATAAATAGCCTATGGATTATTTCTCTTTTTTATGTGTACCTTACTTTCTACAGATATGAGGCTATAAATTTCTTATATTTTCTTTTATTTGAGAGTCCTACCCTTAATAGTGTGAACGTTTCCTGTAGAACATCCCTTCAGCTCTGTCAGCTATAAACAAAAGACAGTCATTTCAGTAGTTACAGTATTTTGTCCCTCAAAAATAGGCTTTGGAACATGCAGATAAAGGGAATACTCAAAGGACTTTTAATATAAGATTGACTGTTACTCACTCCCTGGTGTAATTGGTGTTATGAACCCATGTCCAAATAATTGTGCCATCAAAAGATGATGTTTTTCCATGGAGGCTACTGCATATTCTTTTTAACATAATTCAGCTCTTGATGTACTTTCCTCGAATGGTTAAAGCTGTTGTTTGAGCTCCCGGCATGACTGGATGTGATGAGGATCCTCACAGTGCATCTCCATCCACAACTAGAACTTTGTTTTTTTTAATGAACTTGTTTTTGCAATTCCCAGCATTATGGAGACCATCAACCTATGGATATGAAAAGACTGCTTGTTCATTAAATATCATGAGTTTTATATATAATCCTACCTGTTCTCTTGAATTAAAAGTTCTCCGCATTTCTTACTGAGTTGCCCTTAGCTTTGTGAATATATCTTAAGAAGAGACTCTTGGCTGTGAAAGAGCTGGATGCTGGTGACATTGATGGACTGTGGCATCATCTCACATGACACACTCTTAATGATGATGACCCCCTGGCCCCAATACTCCAAACCCTCACAGGTCTTACAGTACAATAGAGACATGCTGCTCTGCACTGTTAAATGGTTTACTGTACATTTATTAACATGTCTGACTTTTGCTCACTATGTTACTGCACTTTGTCATTTGCATACCATCCTGACAGGACGATGAAACACGTTGGCAGTTACAGGCAGATTAGTAAGACTGTGCCCCTCTCTGGCTAGCTAGAGGCAAGTTCACACCAGGGCTCCAAATGATTGTCAGGCATGAGCTGTTTTTAGGGCCAAGTCTGGATTAAACGCTGCCATTTAGGTCAACAGCCATGAAATTTGCATCCCTACCTATTATTCTGTGCTGTCATTAGCATACAGCACCATCTGACACCAGTGCCATGACACCATCCAACGAGGAATATTCTCAGTTATATTCAGAGATGAGGTATTCTCTATCCTGAAGAATCATGCTCTAATGTACTGAGTTCCTACAAGAAAAAAACATAATTTGATGTGCAATATATATTATTGTAGTAATAAAAATACTTTATGCCTTATACACTAAAAATACCATTATGTTACACTACCTAAATGTACATTACATTACATTTAACTTGACTTAAGTTAACATAGTTTTTTTAAATCTAAATTCTTAAATATGGTAGATATTACAACACTTTAACAGGCTGGAAAGCATTTGAGACAAACTTCTGATTCATAGCTATAAAAAATTAACGTAGCAAAATCCAAGCTTAAAAGTGAGACTAAATTATTCCATGTCAAAAAGATTAAGGCTTGGCATAATATGTCTGCTGTTTTGGCCTTTTGGAGATGAGTACCCACAAATCCTGAACTTCTGTTTCTGCTCCTGGCAGATGGTTAATGAACAGACACCCCACGTTAGTGTTCTTCCTTAGTCCTCAATCGTATTTATATAGAAAAAGTGCCTGTTCCATGTTTCACAAGTCCTGGCATGATACTCCACATCGACAAAACGGGAAAACAAAAAACCGGCAGACGACGGAGAGCTGTGGTGTCAGGGGGCACGAGGCTGTCAGCTGTGCAGAACGTGTAGCGGCCAATGACGAGGGAGGGCATCTATTGTGTGCTATTGTGTGATCTCAACCACTTGTTTTGTTTTGTTTGTCCAAGCCTGGCTCTCATCCATTCTTTTCAGCGAGCTTTTCACTCTCCCAACAGGAAAGTTGACACCATGATACGGTTAGCGTGCATTCAAACCCCCCCACAGCCCAAACACTTTATTGTTTCTCGGCTTGAGTTTAATCATGTATGAAAGCCCAGATTGCCTCAGCAAGTTTAGAAGATTGATGTGATGATTTTTTCTTGCATAGGGCAGATTCTAAGCTTTACATCTAAGTGAACCTGACACATGTAGCAAGCATCTCAATCTGATGGAGGTGTTTCATTTGCACATCAAACTGTGTCTCTTCTTTTAGTTGACTTGAGGTGTGACTCCTGTTTTAAAGGTGTTGATGTTTATGTTAGTGGACTGTGTTCATTTGTATCCTCTATTTGTTTAATTATATAAATAGTTAGCATGAAATACTAGAGATGTTAATGCAGGTTTTGGAGTCTATCATAGTGGTAACCTAAGTGCAGTGCTGGGTTTTAATTGGAAACTGAGGATTATGTTAATTTGCAACAAAAACAAACATTTTATGTGTCTCTTGTGGATCTTAGCACCTCAGCAATTTCAGTTTAAGTATCTCAGTTTCTAAACGAGTAAAGGGATCTACTGAGGCTCATTAGGCTTAAAAGTTGTGTGCATGTTTGGGTTTATATCCTCCTCATTCCTTCTTGCACAGCTCAATTTAAGTTTAAAGAGCTCTGCACTCATTCAGACTGCCTGAGGTTATGTACTGTAAAGTCTTCTCTGTGTGAATATGACTTGGTGGAAAGGGAGCCAGGCAGCTGTATAATGTTTGAGAGACCAAGCAGCCACTGCAGTCTGTGCACTGCCTTTAGAGTTTCCCTAAATCTATCTAAAATTTCAATTCATGCTTCTTTTATTTTAAAGTGTTTTTGATTTTAGTATTTCCAGATAAAATGCACCTCATTAATATATGAAATCCTGCATGCTTGTTTGTTGCATTTCATTTTCTGGTTCCTTTATATCTGATTTTATAGGAACCTGTTCATACTAAGGGTTGCACTGAAACGTTCATTTTTAAAGAGATTTTGAACTCCGCTTGATATTTAGTAGTTAATGGTTAATGTAGCTAATGTAGTGAATTCACAGTAGTAAGTTAGTGATGAGCTTAAGATTTCTCGTTGCCCATTTCTGTACCGCTGCCTTGTCTTGCTTGTTACACGTGTCTGAGAATTACCACTCTAATCCAAAGGACTTAAACAGTCTCATGAAGCTTCCTCTGTCCGTCAGTAAGAGTTCACACAGAGTTAATAGCCTGGTTGGTTTGAGATTAAGCATCGCCCTGACAAACTTAATAGGCATCTAACTATGTGTTTGTTCTCAAATAAGTAACAGTTTAAGTGAGAGTAAAAGCAAGTGAAAAGAATGGAAAACTAGTTTATCATGAAAGGTATTCTTTTGCATTAGCAGGAGTCCTGTGGAGAATGACTTTCCCGAAGGTAAGATGCAGAGATTTTCATCTTTTTGTCTCCTCAGGACTGCACCCTTCTTCTTTGGCTCACAGTGATGGGGAGCAATGAAGGGTTTGGAGATTAAATGGGGCCTGATGGTACCCAGTGATTACAGGAATCATTGTGTCAACCAACACAAGGGAAGCCTCTGCTGTCTTGTTTGTCTCCTCTCCAGCCATTCACAGCCTTTTCCAGTGTTCTGCATCTGAAACATCTGCTGTTTTGTGTGTGAAAAGAAAGCCCTAAAGAGCAAATGAATATAAAAAATCAAGTTCATTGTATTAATATTTTATATGTTTTTGAATATTTTTGGATAATAGATAGTTTTGGTTTATATTAATGCTCTACAATTTGACACTCAGTTATTAGTTATTTGTACCTTAAGTTATAACGTTTTACTTCTACCTAGTCGATCTTCTTTTAAAATAGATTGTATATAACTTTGGTATAACCTTGCCAATGTTAGGATTTGTGATGGGTCTGAGTTTCCTTTTGATAGTTTAATATTCCCACAAACACACTTTCAGCCCTTGGCCTGTA
>JANJYP010170761.1:0-14534 GCA_024605115.1 Rastrelliger brachysoma
GGTCCTGCAGCCATGCTCCGGGCAGAGGTGGACCATCAAGAACACCATGAAGCAATAGTCTGTTGACCAATTTCACTGGGACCAATGATAACCAAGCCCATTTCTCCCAAGCTCAGCTTTGTTGTGGGACAACAGATGAGACGAAGGCTCCTCATCTACTCAACAAAATATGGAGGTGGTTTAAAAGAGATAAGCTGTGACACTCTCTGTTATGAGTTTTGTGAAAATGTTCTTTTTTTTTTTCTTTTACAAACTGGACATTTAAAAAAGATGCAAGTTTTGCATGAGGACTGTTTCTCTCTCGACAAACTTTCAGTGTGACGTTGCCATCATTTCTGTATGTGCCATGCCATTCATCTAAAATATTTTCATGTTTAAGGATGGAGATTTGATCAGTCAAAACAGTCTAAAACTATCTGACGGGAAAAAAATACATCTTCATCCTAAAATGTGTCTGCATTTCATGATATATCATATGAATATGTATTTTAAGATGTGTAAAAGAATATAATACCTGGAATTAAAATTTCAGTAAAATGCACTAATTAGAATACATCTGTAGTTTGTAATAGGCTTCATCAGAGGTTCTCAACTTTTTAGTTGAAAATACCTGAAAATGATGCAGTGCCTACTTTTAACAGGCATTTATTTGCGGAACATTGAATATAACTTGAATGCCCAATAGTGGTTTTTATTTTCTTCTAACAGAAGTCTAGACTCTGTAAATATTTATGAAGAAAAATGCATTCATAAGAAATATTACATGGTGTATTGGAGCCTTTTTTATTGTAAACCATCTCAAATCACATTGTTGAGGGCTACTGGGGAAAATCATGGTTTTATATGTTGTGAACGCATTTGTCTTTTTTATTGTAATTTCTACTCAAAGCATTCTGTAGCACCAAATGCAGTACATCTTGTAGCATGATTGTAAGTACTGTATGCACATGGGGACAAAGTTTAGTTGAGATCGAGATGATTCATTTTGTTACCTGCTAAGTGCCATAAATACTGCAGACAGCCAAAACTATCAGGCTGCAGCCTGAAGCACTGAAGAAGATAAAACTGCAAACTATGGAAGGAAGACTGAACCGAGAAATGTATTGATTGTGGAAATGCTCGAGGCCTTTAAGGCCAGTATTGTCAATGTACTGAGATGTATATGATGTCATAATTAATTACATGTTATCAGTTGGATTTTTGCTCCCAAGATTGTCTTCCAATAAACAACTGGTTTCCTGGATTTTGCCTAGTTTCTTTTTTAGAAGAAGAAATGTATTTTTTGAAATACTGATTAATTGTGGATCGATTCATCAAAGTTTTGTGCTGTTAGTTTTATGCATTTTCATTTTGTAGTTGCTCTTAAGTCAATAGATCAAATTGTTCTTATATCAATGTTTATAGATAGTACCATGCATTGCTAAGTTATGAAATTATGCATATATTTACTCCTGTTAAACTCACAAAAGTAAAAGTCATTTTCACTGAGCATTGCACTTAAGAAAGGCTTTAAACTGCAAAATTAGAAATAGCATGCTGGGCCACTTTCTTTTTAACTGCTCCATCAATTTGCATGGTTTTGGTCAAAAATATTCACCCTATGCTGGTAAGCTGACAGTTCATTTGCACTTTAAATTAAAAAAATAAACTACTTCAAATGAGATGTCACCCATAGCTGTATGGCATCTGGTCCAACTGTGAACACCAACTTAGCTCGTGAATAGTTTAATTATATTTCGTTTATAAAGTGGTACACCAAAATATTACACAGCATCTGCAATGGTCAGGTGGCCCAACATTAAAGAGAATGAAAATGAATGAATGAAAAAAATTATAGATTAAATCCTGCAGCTGCCATGTGTCCTTGAACCAGAGGCTGAACTTCTATTGGTGCTCTGGGTGAAGCATAAGCATCAACTAAATGTTTAAGATGTAAATGAAACAGGAGGAGCCTGCTGGGAGCACAAGGGCCTGTTTCTCATAGAGTACTGGAGAGGGCGACGTGGCTCTAGAGGACAGAGCATGCATGCTAACATCAAATTGAATGCTGACTGGACTCTTGCACAACAGGTCTGCTCATCATCCCAAACATGAGACAGGAATAAAATGGTTGTTAAAATCCTGTTAATTTTTATAGCTGCTACATTAAACAACATTAAGGGCAGTCTAACATTATGATCAATTAAAATAATCTAAATAACTTGTACAGTATTTTGTACATTTTAGAGGTGAAATCTTAATTTGGTTGCAGCATTGTGCTGTTTTTAGCTGGTCAAGTTATTAAACATTGCATAATAAGTGAATTATAGTTTCCATATTGACATTATTGTTCTAATCAGCAGCAGTCTGTATCTCCCTGTCAGCAGGTGTTGAAAACTGGTTTAATAACAGGACAGATAATCAGCATTATTAAGACATGTGCACTGTTTGGCACCATGTTTGGCAGCCTGACTGTAGATTAGTGTCCCTGCATCATCATCATCATCATCATCATCATCATCATCATCATCATCATCATCATCATCATCATCATCATCATCATCATCATCATCATCATCATCATCATCATCATCATCACCTCTGCCTGTTCTCTGGTCTAAGAGTTCAGATGTTTGTTTAAAATGGGAAAATAAACATTATGACTAGACAGAAAATAATAAAGAGTAACAATAGCTTTAATAAGAAAATGCAACAATTTGACATGCTGTAGTAGCTGACCAGGTAGTATACAATATAAGTGTTGAGTTTGCTTTTGAAATGAGACATTGAAAAACATGATTAAAGTATTAGGGACAAATGTAAATATAACATGTTTATAATAGCATGTTTATGAAACTAGATATGGAAGCGCTTAATATCTTGATATCAGCTCAAACAGTACGGTATGCTACCCTCTTGTGGTCTCAGTGAGGTGCAACATAAATTAGGCTTCACATTTCACAGTATTTACATAGGTCCTACTTTGGATCACTTATGTAGCCTATTGATATTAAATCAGTGACACTAGACGTTGATTTGGATCTCAAAGTATCATAATATAGCATGGATGCTGTCTTTTCCTGGTTTTGGAGGTGGATTACAGTTGTGCAATTTTATGAACAGTCTATTTCTGAACTTTGTTTCACCAGTCTAGACAATTTTACTGCTTGTTATCTAAAATTTCATTGTGTAAAATGCTGTGTAATGAAGATTTTGTCCATATCACCCACTGACACACATCAACAGCCACATCAACAGCTTTGATTGAAGCTACGATAGTCTCTGCAGCTGCATTTCTTCCCATCATCTACGTATCATTGTTGTCGTGATGACATCTGCTCTGTATCCTTTTCTCCCTCTTTTGCCTTAGATCATCTCTCTCCCCAGACCCTGCTATTATAATCAACCTTACACGACTAGAACATGGATTCCTCAAAGTTTCGACAATTACAAAGTCTAAAGTACCCGTTTAGGAGTAAAGAAATACTCTATAAATGCACTTCCTAAATGATAAGGACCATATTCTTTATACTCCTTACAGGAAAACAGTGAGGAAAAAGACCTTGCATTTTAAAGCTAAAAAACCCTTAAATGTGATATTCACATAGAATAAGTGTATGTTTCTCTTTCTTTTACACTGATTGAGTTTACTTAAGGTATATATGAGGTCTATCCACGATGCTTGCAACAACAAAGACAAAACTGAGGAATACAATATGTGAGCTATTTATGGGTCCAAACATTTATAGAAGATTATAAATCAATGAGTTGTTTTAAACATTTATTAAGGAGTGTTTATTTCATGGTAATAGATGGCTTCAAAGGGAATGGTGAGATCGATTAACGTGGTTCAATGAACACTGATTCACAGTGCTTTAATATCTAAAGTAGAAAATAAGTTATTAATTAACATAAATCCAGTGCAAAATAATGTTAAAGCACCATTTAAAAAAAACAATGTTTTATTGCATTAATTATTCATCATTTAACTTTTGTACAGATTTCAGTATTTACAGATTTGTAATTATTATGCCTCTAACAAATAGTACAACTGAAAGTCCTTCTCTCTAGTCTACATATTTAAAAGTTGCACATGCAAAGTATTAATAATATGTGCTTGTCCAATAGATATGCTGTATTATTAGCTATGTACAAAGTTATATAACAAAAAAACACATAGGGATCCTAGCATAACATGCTACTGAAGAGACACTGTGAATTTCCCTTCAAAATTAAAAGTCTGCTTTAGCGATTGAGACATGCAGTCATTCTGCAGGGGACAGTTCAAGCACAGCAAAACTGTAGAACACAGCAACTGCAACTCAACCCCCCCTCCAAAAAAAAAAAAAAAATATATATATATATACAAAAAGACAAAGTTCTTCTCAAAGAACAAATAAATGATACAACACTGTTCCAGTTAACCACCACATAATCGCAGTGACTAGCTGTGAAATTGAGGAGAAAGAAGACAGATCTTTAAAAAAGAAAAAGAAGAAAATTAACACGCGTTTTTTTTTTTTTTTCAGATAATGAACAAAAATCATAACCAGTGTGACCTACAAGGTTTTATTTTCTGCACAAAGTACTCTATTCAGTCTCCAAAACGGGATATTGATAAATCATCTGTGTATGAAACCTTTTACAGGTTCAAAAGATTTTTTTCTGCCATAGGCAAGAAATCTATTCCTATAAATATACTGTTTAAATACTATGTGTTCACATACAAGTATCACCAGTAGTGGTAGATCAAAGTCAGTTTATACATTGTAGCTAAAAATCCTTATATTTTAACATTAAAGATCAACATATGCCAGACATTGTGAGTATAATGCTATGAGAGTCCTGTCTGACATCACATTCCAATAGTGCTTACTTAGTGAGACATAAACACAAACACTGTTGTGGGAATAGCATGGGAAATGTGGTCTCACTTCACCTCAGGATGGCACTCTTGCACAAACTTGCAGGCCTCCTTGTCATTTCATTGGAATGGATGACTTGAACAATATATAAAAACAATAACAGGAACAAACCAAATCCTGCATGATATTTCTGCCGAGAAAATGCCCGTTTGATCTTGTGTTTCCATGTGTGAACAGGGAAAAATGTCTATATTGTGTTGTCTGGTTCACCTCTGCTGAATTCTATGGCTTTGGCAAGAGGGTTGAGAGGAAGCAGAAAGGACCTTCGCCGCCTACATCTGGTGTGTTTGTGATGAAGCAACCACCTTTCTGTCTGCTGAGTTCCTTCTCTGCACCTCTGAACCCAAGTGAGCAGAGAGCACAGACAGTCATGCACATACAGATATGCTGTACACCTTTTAAGAGACATTTGAGACACTTCAGACATGGGTTATGTTATTTACAGATGGCATTGACTTGACATGATCGCATGCACAAAATAATATGGGTGTTTCTGACACCCAGCTGGGTTCACATGTGGAGATAAATATCAGTGCAGAAGTTCAGGGCTGACACCAGCTGGAGTCAGTGTCTGAAGACAAGTCTTTGAATTATTTAGGGCTCAGGAAGTTTACACAGGCCTCCAGTTTCTGTAGTTTGTTGAGCCACAAAAGAATTCAAAATGAAGTGACTGGATTTTGTGCAGTCACAGTGATTTCTATCATACTAATTTTATTTTTTTTATCTGTGTCACTGATGCATACTTGATGATTTTACAACCTGCACTGCTCAGTGGTCACATTAAAGTTGTAGCTACAGGTTTTGAACATTACTTTAAATTGTTGTTATTCTGTCAGTCAACAACGGCTGATAACAGTTTCATCATAATGATGGATGGATTCAAATCACTGTGAAAGATCAAATATGTATGTATGGCTTTAGATTAATTTTTACATTTAGATAAATGGATATGAGTCTATGATATGTTGATAAAATATGGAATAATTTTATATACCTTTTCATGTTATTTAAAATGTCAAGCTATTCAGAAATAATACATAAAGAACTAACTCCCAACTTAATGCAATGCACTATACATGATGCATAGACCACAAATAAAAATGTCCTCTATTGTTCTGGACCACAACAATCTCCTCAAAGTACAGGAACTTTGAGGAGATCAAAACTTTCCACAGTACAAAGTTACAATTCATCAACTTGATTCTTAATGACAAAAATCCACACTATAAGACCTCAACACTTTCATAGAGTCATCTGATAGTGGCTTTATACCCTCAATTTTAAAGTTTTCTTTTTTTCTATTACTATCGATGGTGTGGTGTCAGATAAGAAAGTAGAAAAATGTATGTAGTGTTAACACTGTTATGAATAATTTATTTTAAAAAGTGTTTTCCTAATAATTAAAGAGCAAACCCTTCAACTAATAGCAGTGTGCAAGATGAAATCCGCCATAGAAAATGCCATAATTCATCACAGCCACAGCACATATTTGATATTTAGCAAAAAGGTGCAATTTTTCCTAGAAAACCTCTTGCTAATTTGTTCCCTTAATTGCCCTTGTTCTTTCCACCTGCATATTAAAGGAGAACTTTGGCCATTTTTGACCCCTATGTCATTTTCCTGAGTGTCACCCAGTGCTGGGGGAAGCAAAAACTGTGATTAAAAATGATGCAATCAAACTTCATGGCTACCCGGCGCTTTGGGATAGCTATAACGGTAACTACAGTGTGGGGGCAAATGTTTTAACTGCATTGGGCCTCTAAACACACTCAGACAACTATTCCAAGACCTGCAGAACATGAGTTGGATTCTAACAAGACACCACCGTGCACATTGAACTCATCTTCTGTAGCGAAACAGTGTAAACTTTGTGTTTTGGCATGGAGTTACTCACCTCAGATAACCCTGTTGAAAAGTAATTGCAAGCTGATTGTCGAGCGTCTGCCCGCCATTATATGGACAGAAACAAAAACTTTGTCCTTGTTCTTTTTACTTTTTACAAAAAGAAATGATCCAGCAGTGCAATTATGTCCATAATATCTTCATGAAGCTGCCATCCATATTCATGGATATGTAACAACATAGCAATGGCTCCTTGCAGCAGCGAGCTGCTGTCACTTCAGGTAACTTTGGATTATTTTAATTTTTTTTTTTTCCAAAAGGAAACGATGGAGTAGTGCAGTAGTTATGTATATATTTATGACTGTAATGAGACAGTAAGACTTGCGTAGTCTCAGTACATTCTCAGTACAGTTGCATTGCATTGCAGTGAGTCATGGAGCATTTGGAGTATGTGTATCTTTTGGAAAATGATTAGGAAGGGATGAAAACTTGGATTCAGCATTTCAAAATCACATTGGTATTGATTTAATAAAGTGCTGATTGAAGTATATTGAAGTTTATGATTGAACTCATTTATCCTATATGGTTAAATATCCTTGTTGCCATGGCGCCACTTTGAGCTGGCAGCCAGTTACAGCAGCTCTGTTTTCTCTTGTATATAGAGTTTTTTATTGCTTTTTTGGTAGCGTTCTAGTGTATTTTTGTTGTTTAGTATTTTTTTTATAATGGTTTTAGTATTTTTCCATTACATGACAACTTTTTAAGTAGTGTGTAGCTATATATTTTTTTACATTTGTTTTTGCTTTTTTCTTTAACTTTATGCTTTGGAATGGACTTTCAGTTGCATTGTTTGCACTTGGGATCAGCTGTTGGTTTTGTGCTCACACTCTTACACTGTATTGGTACCCCAGAGACTCCATCTGGGGTACCCATACAGTGGAGATTAGGTGAAGGGGGAGAGGCTGCAGCAGGAGTGAAGTAGACATAGTGGAAAAGACAGTGCCTGCCATGTGTGCTGGCTCTCATCATGTGGTGGATGGGACATGGAGGCTGGCTCCTCACGGTGTAAGCTACACTGCGTTGGGGAGTGAGTGAACATCCGAGGGCTCCTCTGCGTCTCATTGTGATTCAGCCAGCTTTTTCCCAGTCCACTTAAGCTTTGGGATGCCTGTGCCATCTCCTGTGCTATCTCCTGGGCACTCTCGGTGCGCTCCTGGCTGGATTTGGGGTTCTCCAGGGGTCCCTGGGCCCAGATATCGTAGTGAAGAAGGAAGGAGCTTTGAACAGCTGCCACAGATCCAGGGAGGAGTCATGGCAGTCAACAGTATGCATGCAAGTGTTGTTGCTCTGCTGTGTGCACACTGGTGCACACTGCTATTCACCAAGCTACAAAGATATCCCATTTTGTTTTTGTTTTTTATCACATGTTCTTTTTTTGTTTTGTGCTGCTGTGACAGTTCAATTTTTCCTTGGGGATAAATAAAGCATTTATCTTATCTTATCTTATTTTATCTTATCTGCTCTATCGATTCTTTTTGGGGAAAAAATCACATCAATACAAAGCCGCCCAAAGTGACAGCAGCTGGTTGCTGCAAGCAGCCATTGCTATGTTGTTAAGACAGTCATGGTTGTGGATACAGCCGCTTCATGGAGATATTATGGGCATTACTGCTCTGGTGGAACATTTCTTTTTGTAATAAGTCAAAATAACAAGGACAAAGTTTTCATTTCTGTGGCTATAGTGGCTGGCAGACACTCAACAATCAGCTCATAATGGCTTTTTAACAGAGTCCAAACAGTTTATACTGTTTCGTTACACTAGATGTGTTCAGTGTACACAGCGGTGTCTTGTAAGGACCCAACTCTGTTTTGGAATAGTTTGAGTGTGTTGAAAGGCCCAATATGGTTAAAAAAGTTGCCCCCATAGTTAGCATTATGCCAAAGTGCCAGGTAGCCACAGTAGAACTCCAGTTTGGTTGTATAATTTTTAATCATGGTTTTTGCTTCACCCAACACTGGGTGACCCTCAGGAAAATGATATGGAGGGCCAGAGTTCTCCTTTAACACATAGCTGAATGTAATAGGTTCACTGCTGTTCTCTGGAGGTTGTCATTCTGGGAAACACACAAAGCTGAAGTAGACAAGGCAGACAGAGAGAAAGTTAGGAACACCAAAAAGTTGAATTAAATCACCTCACAAAACAAGTCCTGCTGTGCACTGAACACCACAGACAGATGATACTAAATAGTGTTGGATGGGTGGATTTTTTTTCTTTAATAAAAAACTCTTTCCACTCTGAACAGTGTTCACCATACAGAAGAAAGATTCAAAACCAAAGTATAGACTTTCAGAGTTGCTATACTCACAAGGGCAAGACTCAAACCTGGAGTTATCATTCAATATTTTACTTGCTTCACTGCTTGATGTGTAGGACTGATGAACTGATGCCAGCACCTCATACCAGCCCACAGACTCAGTATTCGAAAAATAGAAAGTTGGAGAGCTGAAGTATCGTAGCACCACAAGATCTCCAGGAGCTGTGGCTTGACGCATACAGATCCTTCTGCTTGAGTGTCAGCAAGCTCCATCCTCCTTCCAGAAAGTATAATAAGAGGGCAATTGTTCCCATTTTCTCATTGCCTCTCGGGGCCCTGACTCCATCCCAGGTAGCTCATCACACTCCTGTGAGTGACAGATCTACAGACACACACGTCTCATCTCGCCTGCTGGAAAAGTGACCAGCTCTGAACTCCTGCACTTAATTTTTTTTAAAACATTTTTTATTGCATCAGGGAAACAGAGATGACAGAGTATTATGCGTAATGTCAGCCCTTGAGTGTCCCTGTCAGAGTAAAGGGGGAGGAGTCCTGCATGACTCCTCATGCTGGCTTCACAGTTTCACTGGACGACAAGTGGAGAGGCGTCAACGTTCAAAAATAAAACCTCACAAAGAATAATTTTCAAAAAACTGAATTTGTTGATGGTTATTCTGCACTTCATTCCTTTAAGTTCTTTTCGATATCAACAGATATGACCTCACCCACTGGCATGCACATGCAGGCTGGCTTGTTTTCCGCTCACAGTGGGCGCAGCTACTCCATGCCGTTCCTCAGCATCTGATTGGCTGCAATGAGCATGACGCTGATGATAAATGCCATGGCAAAAGCACAGATGAGACTCTTCCTCACACATGTCTGGCGGTTTTTCTTTGAAGGATGAACTAAAAGAGAAATGGGAAAAAAAGACAAATAAAAAGATGAAGAACAGCCAGATTAAAAGTTTGTATCACTTCTGCTTCTGACATGTCTTTGTAATGATCACTTTCTGCAGGTTTTGACGCTTTATGCACATGTGGAGGCAGAATGGTCTCCATCAGGTGAGTGGCACAAAATATTGTAACCAAAAAACCTAAAACTTTGAGTTTTGTTTTTCCTCTCAGAGATTTGGTTTGTGGTTTATTAGAAAAATGTGTGATTTTCCGGAGTGGTGTTATGATCTTAAAGCTTTTCATAACAAAATTGACAAAATGAGAAAACTCTCAGGTCTGGACTGAAAAACCTGGACTTATTCTTTCATATATTCATTTGATAGAGAAATGCTATATTCACAAAAACAAGATACCTGAACCTGACAAGTCAAGCAGCTGCAAAACTGCCAATAAACAAAGTAACAAATCTTCTACTTCTTCTAACTTCTAATTAGGCCACACAAATGCAATCCAAGATAGATTTTCCACTACATTTCAGACCAAGAGAAACACAGTAGAGGTGTGATCTCACGTCAGTGTTCTGCTCTGATTCCCAGCTGAATGAGTAGCTGGTTGCTGGGAAGTGACCAGCAGAGAGGAACACTGAGGTGAGCATGACCACAGTAGTATGGGAATGTTTAAACTGAAATAAAAAACAAATTAGAACAGACAGTTTATGTTTAAATATCATATTATACTGTGTCAAATGCTTATTTAAAGTGACACGCCAACAACTTCACACTTAACATGTTATGAAGAGAGCTCCTCAGTCTGTGAAAATGGCTATAAAATGTGTGCTGTGACTCTAAAGGGAATTTTCTATTGTTGAAAAAGTAACCCCGAAGAGGTTTGCTGTTTGAGCCATGCTAGGGATCCCCCATTTTTATGGTAGTGTGATCCTAAATTGGTATAGTACCCTTAATTATGGCTAATCATAATTCCTGATTAATTATGTGTGATGCTGAATGTATATAGTAACATATATGTGTGTATGTATGCAGTAATATGTCAAAATACCACTGTCATAGGCACTAGCAATTGCATTTTAAGCACAGTAACAATAAAGAGATCTTGTTTTATCTCATCTTACCATGTTGACAAAACCCTGTTAGATATTATATATGAATACACCTACTTTCTTAAACTAATGCAGTCCAATACTGTACAGCAGACCTACAAAAACCTAATCTTTATGAAGGTTTTAATGTTCACAGCTATATTAACATGTTTGAAAGATGTGCTCATTCAATGTACAGGTGTTGTTGGTGCTGCTGTTAAATTATACTGTGTTACACTGAGAGGTGTTTCGTCTCAAACTCATGTATTTATATTGAAGAGGTAGACAAAAAATGTTATATATTAAGCATTAAATTCTTCTGGGCAGTTCAGGTTGGCTCATTCAGATGGTGCAAGGTGTGATGAGTACCATTTTAAGCTGCAAAAGTCATCACTGGCCTATACTTTTTCTCATAATATCATGAGAATGTCAGTAAATTACAACCTAAGGGATACTGAATTTAAGAATATTATGTAGAAATCCAAGCTAATCCAAGCACACACTCACACACAAAACAGCAGTCCAAGCTTTACTCATGAGATAACTTTCTGATTCAACCTCTGGCGTCAGTTGCTAAGTTAGCTGCTCTTCTTCTCTGCAGTGTAGATTCCGAGTGGTGAGAGATGATTTTACCGGGCCATGGTAATTAGCAGTCCTGGACCAGTGACCCACAACCACATAGCTCACTCTCTAACTCACTATTTTTAACTCTCAGTTCAAAAAGCACTGAGGTCATCAAAAATCCTTCTTGCTGTTCCAAAGAAAATGCAATGTGGAAAGTGGGACAGAAATTGCTATATCTTTCTTGGCTGAAGCTTTGAGGCGAAATCATTAGCTGGAAGTCTCCAGCTGAAAAATACTATTCCAGACTCACATACTTTAAAAAGTGCTTTTGTCCAAACAGATTGTCTAAGAATGAACTATTGAAGCTAGTTACCATCATTATATAACTTGAATACTGGATTGATATTGAGATTTAATCTTGGTTCATGTATATGCAATCCATAGTAGACTATATTTTTTTACAACCTTTATTTAACCAAAGTTGATTTACTGAGAGCAGAGGAAGCCATGGCTCACACTCAGAGTTAGTCATATTCACACCTACAGTAGTACAACCACAGTCTGATCTGTTGTCCAATGGCTCCAGTGCAGTAGAAATGAAGGAGCTTTATTCTGTAAACTTTTAACCTTTTGAAGATTTTTGAGTGATCTCTAGATCTGTGATCTAAGTCATAAGGCACATATTTATTGTCAAGCTTTTTCTGACATAACACAAAAATCTCACTTACTGCATCATCTACTGAATTAATATAATTCGCCAAATAAAACATTCTCTGGGCTGAGACTATTTCACAGATTTTAACTATAAATCCAACAGTTTGAAGAATTTATCAGATTTTTTTTTCATGTTTATGCAGCAAAATAATATTCCATTTCAAGACACTGATAATCATTTTGAGCAAACCTCCAAGAGACGAGGAAAACCAACAGAAAGAATCCCTCAGATCTATTCTTGCTTCATGAAATTTCATGTTTCATCAATTTTCTGTTAGGTGTGAATGAAATTTACAAGGGGTCCAGGCCAAGCCACGAACAGAAAAAACAGAAAAACACTTGTTTGGCTTAAAATTATAATATTCATCTCAATGAATGTGGAATGGTTTAAATATAATACTGAAATGAGCTAAATACAACTAAATTACACTCAATGCACAATTAATGTTCTTTTCACCAGTATAATGCAGGCAGTTATGTAAAAGAGTTTATTGAATTTGACCTGGAACACTCAAATATGTAAATGTATTCTTGTATGAGGCTCAGTGTCTTAAAAGCTAAAACAGCCTGAGTTGATAAAGTGGCTGTTTTTAGCAGTTCAGTTGAGGTTTCAATTAGCTGTTTAAGTCAGCATGAGGTGAACATGGTGTCAGTGGAAAGAACATGTATTCGGCTGCTGGTTTGACTATGAAGATGGGAGAGCTGTGGTCCAGGCGTTAGTTTTCAGTCCAGTTGCCTGAATTTGCTCTCAGCCTCATACGTAAAACACCTCCTCAGTCACCCAGAGTACCTACACCACTGCCAAATGTCCACAGTGATTTTCTTCATCGGGCCACTGTGGTCATGAAGGTAATGAGGTGTGTTGGTTTCCAAGGCTTCTGACCTACAGCTGTCTACAACTGTATAAGCTACAGACACATTATTCTTTTGTGGCTATTCAGTTGAAACACTTAAGCCAACAATTATACTGTAACCTATTTTGTATTATATATTACCTAACATTCTGAGGAAGAACCCAAAGACAGCAACAACAAAATGTACCTTTTCACAAAAATTTCAATAAATTAAAATTCTACATTACAAACAGGGTTATTATAGTTTTTAAATTTAGTTTATTTTTCATTTCAGTATAGTTATAGTTAAATATCTGATTAAGAAGTGTCAGTTTAGTTTTTATTGAGTTTTAGTCTTAGCTTTAGTTTTCCAGGTATTAGAAGAGGTCAGACTAAACAGGACACAGTAAAAAGGGAGAAAACAAAAAAACAACAAAAACAAAGTTGATTTTTTTCTTAGTTTTGCATTGTTGCATTTAAGGTGTGTTTAGTTTCCATTTTTAAAAAATGGAAATTAACTTATTGTTTCACTGCTAGTTTTATTTTTAGTCCTAGTTTTAGTTAACTATAATCATCCTGGTGTAGTATAAACATATTGGTAAAATGGGGAGGCCTTTAATCTACTGTACACACCTGTATGGCAGCTGTGACATTCATGGATCAGAGTTGATTTCCACACTTGCATCTGTCAGCCAGGCTGCTCCCTGAACAGCTGCTCCAGCATGTTTCTCTGTGCTTTACGCTACCCGTGCAATTGGTCCAGCAATGAATCAGTGCCTGGTGAACTTCTATGGATCAGTGGTTACATTTTTTATTCTGCTGTTTTTCAGCTCAACACCATATTGATTCCAGACTAAGGTGAAGCCAGAGGGAAATCAAGTGCCTCTTATGCCAGCTCATATATCAGTAAGCTGAAGCCATATCGTAGCATGATGAATTGTACTCTGCACAAATCTCACTGTGACACAATTTATTGATTTCTCTATGACCAAGCACATTTTGTGTCCCTGTGTGGCAGATGGGACTCATGGACCTCAGGGTAAATGTGATTGCTTTGTATGAACCTGCAGTGGTCCATCTTCATCATAAAGTCAGTAGTAGCATCATGTTGTCATCACTCAACATCAGTTTTAAGACCCTGATAAACTGCCTGGTGAAATCTGTGTCCATCCTCTTTGACAGCAGTGTTAGTACATTCCCTCTGTGACAGTTCAGATCCACAAGCTGGTGTGTAGTTAAGAGGGACATTAAAGGAAAAGGTTGCTAGGTTTTCCATATTTATTATTAACAAATTTCCAGCGCAAAGCCAAACCAAGGTTGTTGTGCTACATATCACATGGTTATAATATCGCTATTATTAGTCCTGGAATCTT
>JANJYP010170976.1:0-11159 GCA_024605115.1 Rastrelliger brachysoma
TCTTCACCTCCTTATAAGCTTTACATCCTCAGACAGAAAGTTTGTCTCCAGGTTCAGGATTAAATGTCACTGGGACTTTTATCTGCCTGAGGAATGTGGACTAGAAATCATCATTTTAATATTGCCTGTATATGACGTTTGATGCGTTATCTTTTTGTAGTGTAAATGTAATCTCTTTGTCAAGGCAGAATCTATGGCAGATAACTGGGATTTTAGTTTTAAATTTTAATCTCTGAGCAGAGCCACCATTAAAGGTTTTAAATGCAGTGGGATGCATTACAAATGAACTATGAAACAGGATGGAAATGTTACATTTACCTTGTTTCTCTTCAGATCCAGGCGCAGCCTCAGACTGTGACCCTAACCCAGGCGGCCACGTCAGCTCCTGCTCAGGTGCAGATGATTTCCACAGGCACCACAGCCCAGGTAGTCCAGCAGAAGATCCTCCAGCAGCAGGTGGTGACTGCAGCTGCCTCACCCCAGATTCAGACACCTCCTCCCCACAGCCCCGCCCAGCAGACTGCAGCGCCCTCCACTGCAGAGTCCCCAGTGCAGCAGCCCGCTCAAGCCCAGCAGCCCACCAAGGGCCAAGCTCGACAGGGTAGCATAAGAGCCAAAACTCCCGCCAAGCCCAGCGGGGGCGGCAGCTAGGAGACATGACAAAGATGTATTTACCCAGATTTCCTGCAGTACTGATATGACGGCACTGACGTACACAAGTGTTCTTCTGATTGTCACTGCAGCTAACAGCAGAGAAGAAGTCCTGACACATCCGCAAACACACCAAACCTTTACCTCATCCCAACCATCTCTAATCTAAACGTGAACGTACCACGGCCAGTTGAGCGCTGTTTCAGCAGACTATGATTCTGCTTTACTGAAAGGAAACAACATTGTTACTTATGTTCTTTATTCCTTTGTTGAAATGAGGAATGTTCCTTGACAATTACCATAACTTAAAAAAAAAAAAAAAAAAAAAAAAAGTTCCCAATCAACGGCAGACCATCCATCATACGACCAGAGACACAAGTCACGCCTACATAGCGATGATTTCAAAATGACTCGACTGATATGCGAGGCAAAGACTTGTTTGTATTTCTGAGTTGGGGAATGATCTGTCATTAGATTAAGTGTATTGATAAATGGTTCCTTTTATGTCTAATTCCCTTGTTGTCTATAGATACTGAATGGAGAGTAATGCACGTTCCTTTAGTCATTTGTTTTTTATTGCAGCAGATACACTGTAAACATGTACTTTAGTATTTTGTGTTTTCTCATAAATTGTCTTTTTTTATTGATGTTAAAGAAAAAAACTGTAAATACAATGAAATACATTTGTACTTGTAAAGTAGTTGTGTTTTCATTGGGTTTTTTCAGCCTAATTGTAATAAAGTGTTTTGTTTTTATACACAAATTCATCTTTTTTCCTTTCATTTTTTTTCATTAAATCCCTTGTAAGTACTTGGAAGTCTTGTGAATTCTTAAAAATGTACTCTTTAATTTTGTTGTTGCACCCAATAGTCCCCTAATTATTTTTAGTTATGTTAGTCGATATTGAGCTGGGACTTTGTTGGTTGTAACAAAACTAGAAATTGTGTCAGAAGTTTGTTTTTGTTTTTTGGTCACACGTTAATAAAGAAATGGTTATAATCTGGTTTCAGCTAGACAAAAAAACCCTGGTGAAACAGATATGACTGTCAAAGTTTGCAGTAGATGTTCAGTTAGAATTCTGCTTGCGTTTACAGCGTCTTGCCTTTAAGACAGACTGGCGATGGCACTGGAGACCACAAAGCTGCTCTGTCTGCTGACACGGGCAAATATGTCAGCTGAGTCACTCACACACAAGGGCAAAAGAGCTGTGCATTAAAAAAACCTGAAAATACATCTTTAACCTCGTCACAAACTCAATCAGGATAAAGGGAAATGTAGAAAGGGTGTTAACCATGCTTGTAGAAATGATTTGCAAAGTCATCGTTATCCACACAGGGGCGCTGTTGTACCAATATCACCCAGCACTTTCTGCAGAAGGCCCACTGCTACTCTGGATTTTCCAGCTCATTGAAATTACCCATCTGCTCTTTAGTGCACACCCTGCAAATCTGCTCTCCACTAGAACTAGTGGCCGCTCCACATTCACCACTAAATGAATGAGACAAGGGAGGTGAGGTAGAAGAGAGGGCTGTGAGATGAACAGATGGGCAAAGCTGGTCCTTTGGCCTGGACATCCCTCCGTCTCTTTGCTCAACCTCTCCTATGTATGCTTCATAAATCTAGCCCACTGGAAACAGGAGTTATAGGTTAATGGGTTGAGAGGAGGATTCCAACCCCACCCACCCCCACCACCACCCTTTTTACAGCATGACATGAAGGTCAGAAATGAGAAGCTCAGTAATGGCTCTTCACATTTATTAAAGCAGACTTCAGATCGTAGAGGAAGGTGCAGTGAAAGGGAGAAAAAAAAGTCACACCTCACTTTATACATATGTCTATCTTCACAACTCCTCCCTGTGTGAATGTTTGCAAGTGATGCAGAGAAAAAGAAAACACTTAACAATGTCAACATGTGTGGAACCATTTTCTACTTTCCTGCCATCCTCATTTTATCTGACTGTCAGATTATAGAACTGGAAGGGGAGCGCACCTTTCACTTGCACACAAGTGTAAACATGCAAACACAGTGTTTCTACCCTGATTTTAAACTCAAGGAACAGCACAAGCTCTGTGATCCAGGAACTGAGAGCGAGAGTTTTACAGCTGTGCACAAAAAGTCCCCATGGCAGCACTTTGGAGGGCAGGCTTGTATTTTGATATCTTTATTTTCATGTGAAAAAGTCGTGTATTAGGAAGAAGGGATGCAGCAGGGAGCAGGGGGGGGGGGGGGGGGGGGGGTNACCAGCCGTCCCACCATGTGGGTGTTTACCTCAGGAGGGTCTTTAAAGCCTCTGAACAGTGTCTAATGTGTGAGCCGGAGCTGATGTGCTGCTGCTTAACTGTTGTGTGTTTTCCTCCATTTGCACAGAGCCGTGAACAAGAGCCCCTAAGCAGAAGAGCCATGTAAATGACAGCCTTTGGAGACAGGGATGATACAATCATTACGTGTGTTGACACATCAACAGTGAGGAGATCATCGTGGCGAGGTCTTTGTTGTTGCCTAAGAGACAAGCAAAGGCTGAAGGCAACAGATGCAGAGGCTGTGAGAAGGGAGGGGGGTAAAAAGCATCCAGGTAGGAAAGAACCTATTGAGGCTCGTCATGTCAGAGCTCAGCCCTGCTGCACCCTGCAGAAGATAAAGGCCACTCCGTCTATCATTGCCTCCACACTCTCTAATGTCCTAGCCAGGCACTGATCACACAGCCCCGGGGGCTCCCTGTTAATGATGCTCCTCCAATGATGCTGATGATCACCGCTATTGGAAAAGAAACAGGCCATCTATACTGAAAGGTTGCCATGACAACCCACTGCGACCCCTTCAGTGCAAATCACAGTGCTGGTGGAACAATGGTTTATGTAGCACACATTGGCAACGCAGCTTTTCACACATGCCTCCGTTTAGGCCCCTTTAAATACACGGATCACACAAAATACACAGATGAATGACGGAGATGAGTAAAGATGAACAAAGCTCATTCTGTCTGCTACTGTGCCTAAAAACTCATTCTCACTGTGGATTTGCTCTCTGCCCCACACTGGAAAAACAAGGTTAGAAATCAGCTACAGCAGCTTGTTAATGATACTGAAAAGCTGCTTTTTTTTGATCTGCACTAACGTGGATAAAAAGATCATTTCTATAATGTCCTCCTCTCATAATGAAACAACATCTCTCTGTTTAGTCATGTCCCTGTGCTCCTTAAGCCTCCTACAAGCGGTGCAACTCCTGAGGCCTATTACTCTAAATGATGAGTCACAGTTCTGCTGCCTGATTTCTCTGAATTGCAGGGGGATGATGGTGGTGGAGAAGGAGGGTGGTGAGGGTATTGGAGGGAGTGGGGGGCTGTGTGTGTCAGGGGTAATTGCTCTGCATGCAAGATGGGGGTGAGAGAGCACTGGAGCTGACACGCTCCACTTCCCTCAACATAGTGATAGGAAGTGTCATTTGGCACTTTGAAAACGTACCACCACTGAGCCCTACAGTATAAGTCTGCCACTCTCCAAACTCCCACCTCCCACTCCTTTTCTGTGACTCTCTTTCTTTCTTTCTTTCTTTCTTTCTTTCTTTCTTTCTGTGTGTGTTCCTTCCTCTGCTTCTCTTTTTTCCCTGCTTGCCTCTATCTCTCTCTTCCTCACTGCTCGCTCCTGTCAGCTCACTACGCTCGGCTGCTCTCATCTTCCACGCAAACGTCTTGTGGTATGACAGTCATGTAAGCGAGTGGCTGCGAACCACAAAGGGGATCTCTGTCTTCTCTCTGAGTCTTCTTGGCGATAACTTTGGCTGAGGTGTGGCCACCTGTCTCGACACACGACCCCTTCTCTCTCGACCCGCCCGCCCGCCTGCCTGTCATCTGCCTGTCATATGCCTGTCCTATTCATCCTGTTTGTGCTTCATGAAATATTTGGATTCAGTATTATTAGAAGCGAGGGAAGAAAGCCAAGTCTTTCGACCTGAAATGCACTCCTCTGTTATAATGCCTCCCTTCCTGGTGCAAGCCAAATTCAGACATCAACTGTAATTAAACGAATCCACTGAGCATGAATCACAGTCTTCTCTTCTGCACTGATGGCTGTCAGTACTTGTAGTTTTACATTTTTATGAAGTCTGACCTTTGTTTGAGAAACAGCTTTTTAATATTGAAAAAATGAGTCATATTCCCCATTTAACATCTAGAATATTGAGGGATAAGGGATATACAGGAAAGCTGTCACTGCACATCCATGAAGTTTGAAGAACTGTGAGAAAAAGAATAAAACAAAATCAAAGCAAGATATTATTTCACTAGCCTCTGCCTGTAAACTTAAGATTTATGTTCAATCAAACCCAGCTTTGATACTATTCATGGTTCAGTGTGTTTGCATTCTTTACCTCTCTGAATAATAGTTTTCATTTTAGTGGCAGTGTCTGCCATTTCATCCCAACGCTCTCACTGTTCCTCACCAGTTACAGCTTGTTCTCCCACAGCCCATATGACAGCTGTAAGGAACATATCCTTCCACTGCTTCTTCAATGCTGCTCTTTCAACTATTGTAAAGGTTACTTTGGAAATGTAAGAGGTTACAGCATAACAAGTAATGTAACGAGTTCAATTACTTAATCATGGCAGTCTAAATTATTACATTTGATTACTTTTTCTAAGAAATAGAAGGTCATTTCTTATAAAGCAAGATTTATCCCTCATTTGAAAATGTGTTCATTAGTTCATGTAGATTTTGGAATATAAAATGAAGATATTTTATGAAAAAAGTCAAAAGTCTAGCATGGGCTTAATTGGTACTATGACACTACTGAAGCCATGTGTGATCCAAATAATCTCACATTATGATTTATTTTTAAAATATTAAACCATGATGATTGAAAAAAGAATTAAAAACAGCAATTATGTACTCAGTAATATGTTCAGTATTCAAAAATGAGGAAGAAATCCTAAGGAGCAAAATCTTAAAGGTCTGACTTCAGATGTAACCTCTTTTGTAATCCTCACTATTTCCATGAGTAACTGGAGTGACTGTAATTTAATTACGCATTTTAATTACAGTTACATTTGTTTTTGCAATTAAATTACGTAACATTGTTGTGTGTAAATAGTTACTGCTCAACACTGACAAGTGGGAGCGTCTTCACTGAGATGCTACATGATAAGTTTCAGCCTCCTCCTCAAAGAGACAACAAACTTCATTGTGCCTCACTGTTGTGTGAAATGCTACCCGCCGTATGCAGCATGTCATAGTGTAGCTGAAATTATTTTTGACTGCTTTCATTAGCCAAACAAACTGTGTTTATTTGGCTGCTCTGTAAATAGATACACCAGTTGCTGCTGTGTTATATTTCTTACAAAGTAGCTGCTCAATGACTGTTTGCCGTTATGTTCAACTGCACTTTATGTTGCCGCCACAATAACCACAGATGTTGCCAGATCCGCCAAGATTATATCCTATAATGCCCTCATCTCTTAAACTCCATGCCCCTGATGATCCTGCAGGATTTCTTTGAAGATTGTTTATGTCTCAAACTCCACTGGAGATAACCCTGATGACATAAACAGGGGTATTTTCTCCCAACTTTGCACAGCCTCTATAGTAGTATCCATGATGAGTTGACTGACCTTTATGTGTAAAATTGGTGGGGTGCCCCTTCAAATTGATGTAATAAATATTTTAGCTGAAATCTGAAACCAGGAATCCTTGTATGTCGGTTGTGTTGCCTGAAGTAAAAGTGGCTCGAAGGTGTCAGACGGGACGGTTGCTTCTGCAGCACAGCAGCCAGACTGAAAAGAAGACTTTTTCTTTTCTTAGCTGCTATGAAGCAAAAGCCAAACTGGCTAATATTTAAACCACCCGGCTCACTCACTGAAACCACAGAGTCTGATGGTTTTGGATGGGGCTTATGACATAATATAGAATGGTGTGTTTAGGGGGATGGGTGTGTGTCGGAGGGGAGAAGGTGTAAAAAACATAGAAGACCCCCACTCACACCACACACACGCACATACCCCACCACCACCACCAACAACAACCTCTCTACCCTTCCACCCATCTTCCATCTCTCCATCCCTGTCCCCACCAGTCCCTGCCACCCCCTCATCCACTAAGCCCCCACCCCCTAAACAAACTCACACACATGCTGAAAGATGAATGTCCAACAAATGGAGGCAAGAGGTGAGTGAGGGCTCCGTATGAGAGGTGTATTGTGCAGTCGGGGCCTCCACCCCCCACCCCCACCCCCTTTCGAGGCCAGTAATCAAGGGGGCCCAGTCGGCAGGGCCAGGGGGGTCGGGGTTTGGTGGCTGAGGGGGGAGGCTGTTGCTGTCTCACTAGGATGTTATTTATTGGCCTACTTTGAATCTCCTGCTGCCTCCTGCACTCCCTGTCACTCCCATTGATCTTGTCCTGATCCGCCCCCACGGATGGCTCTGCGGATCCACCTCCCCTCTCCCCCTTACCCTCACACACACACACACACACGCACACACTCACACCCTCATTTTCTCTCATGATATACACTGTATAAAAAGCCTTCTGTAATGTCCACAGGGAACTGACAATGTGCTCACTTTAGCTCATTTGCCTACAAGCAATGTGTATATTTAGGGTTATTAAAGGTGAGTCACTATTTTCATACCATGCACGGCCTCTAGCTTCATCACTGGATCAGCTCTTCTCACTCTGTGTAATTGAGTGTGTGAATGTAACATAAAAATATAGGTGTAGGTTTAGAAATGTTGGGAAATTTTTATCGCCTCCTGTCACTGGCTTGTTCACACACTTGTTAAATGTCTGAGGAGAGTGAGCTGTAATAGTGGTGTCTGACATTGTGGCAAAAATGAAGAAATATGAAGGAGACCAAAGGGTTTAAGATGCCAATCATAAAAGTATCTCTGGGTCTAGTCTGGCCAGGTACCTCTGCTCTGCAGCATGAATTCCCTATCTCTGTCTGCCTTCCATACTGACATCTTTCTAGTGTGAAATCTCTAATAAAAGCATGAAAATCCATTTTAAAAAAAAGATGGAAATATTGTAAATGTATTGGATAGTTAAAAATAACTCACATGGAAGGAGCAAAGAAAAATCTGTCTTAACACGTTTCATTTTTACCAACAAATCTCTTGTTGGCTTTCTGTAAAAGCAGCAACAATTAATGAAGACTGATTCATTTAATTAAATGAATGAATACAAGGCTGTTTTAAACACCCAAGCTCAATTTATATTATCAATTATAAAAGTCACACTAGCTGCTCTGTGAGGCTGTAGTTAGGATCAGCGATGCCTCAAGCTAAATGTTAATGGCAGCAAGCTAATATGCTTATAATGACACAAACATGCTGCTGTTTGGTAGGTGTAATGTTTACAATCTTCATTGCCTTAGCTTGGAGTGTTAGCATGCTAACTATCTAATCAGCAGTAAAAACACAAAGAACAGCTCAGGATGGTGGGAATATAATTTGTGTACTATTGGGTTTATTATAACCAACAGGACAAAAACTATTCCTATTCATCCTGAGAGGATTATGAATGTATTTACAAAGTGATATGGCAATTCATCTGAACCACAAATGTCAATCTAATGAGGGTGCAAGAGGAAAAATCAGGGAATCTCCAAATATATTCATATAGATCATACAGCCTTTATCCTCTTGGCATCATAAATAACTGTGCGATCCATCTATAGTTGTTGAGACATTTCACTAAAAATCGAAAATGTGTACCTCAATTCGGTGCCTGAAGAAAGAGTCAGGATATTAACAAGAAAAGAATACATCCACTGAGGACCATGNACGAAAATGTGTATCTCAATTCGGTGCCTGAAGAAAAAGTCAGGATATTAACAAGAAAAGAATACATCCACTGAGGACCATGAAGAATGTCATGTCAGTGATTTCAGATTGGACCAAAAATGGTGGATAGACAGATCATAAAAAGCACACTCAAAAACTCACAGTATAGAGCAAGTTCAAACAAAAAATTGGCCAGGCTGACCTTCACAAAAGAATAATTTCATACACCTCCCTAGATTGCTGATGCCCATTATTTTTAAAAGCTTTTCTGTTAACATTGAATTACAAATTGTTGTCAGATTCTTGACATTTGTATGGAATTTATATTTGTGACATCCCACCTCCAAGTGCCTCAGTTAATGTTCAAATTGACTTCCGAGCGATTTGGATGTTCAGTAAATATTTGCTACCTGCACTTAATGCATAGCTTTTATCACTCTACACCTTACACACAAACATAGAAATCCCAGCAGGACACCCCACTTGTGGTTTATTCCTTTTCTCCATACATATGCTTCGTACATGATAGATATTTTTAGTGGAATGCTGGGCAATGCCTGGAATGTCCCAACCGTGATAGAAAACATGTGTGTTAGATGAGAAGGTTGGTTTGTGGGAGATAATGGAATTCACTGTCACATGTGTGCCTCGGGGGCCTCCAGTCAGACATCTCAGGTATAACATATGGATCATACAAGTCAGCTCCCTTTTATTTATAATAAACCACCAAAGCCCCCTTGCCAGTGTGCACTCTTCTGTGNGCTCCATAAACCACCAAAGCCCCCTTGCCAGTGTGCACTCTTCTGTGTAAATGTCAGAGGCCTCACTTATGCACTACACCTTCCCTGACATACAGTAAACACATGCTCGAAATACACACATTCCAGCCACAAATACTTGTGAAATACAACATTGATTCCGAGCGTTGCAGAGGAACAGGGGTCATTAATCTGAGTGTTGTTATTCTGGTCTAACCGCATCCACAAATCCCTCCCCGCCCCCCTGGACAGCCACTAGCCAGAGGATTCAGACATGCAGACAAACTATGTAATAACATACCTGTTTCAAAATACATGAAAGGCATGCACAAACAGTCAGAAGGTTTCAGGCTAGGTGTGGTTCATGCCTTTTGCTGAAGCACACATTAGGAATCAGCTTTTTTTTTTTTTTTTTAGCCAAATTACGGTGTGTTTAAAAGGGAAAATTTCCTAACAGAAATATATCTACAACCATTGGATGGATTACCATGCAAAGAGGCTACAGATATGCATGGTTTCCACAGGATCAATCCTATAAACATTGGTGATCATCTTATTTTTCCTCTTGTTCATGGTTAACACACGGTGAATCCCATTATCTTAAGTGATCACCTAAATTTAATAACGGCATAATCAGGTGTTATTTTTATATATACTGGATGGACTGACACAAAATACTGAGTAGTGCCATCTGGAAGCTGGTAAAAAAAATTTAAGTAAAATATTAAGGTATTATTGGGGTAGCAGAACATTTGGAAAATTGGGAAAGTTCGTTAGCTTTAATTTTGGTACATTACTTGTCATCCAGCACCATCATTAGATTAGACTTTTGAGGGCTAATTAGATAGCAAATATTAACTTGCTGACTTGCTAAATTAAGATAGTGAACATTAGCATGCTGACTTTAGCACCATTTTGTAGTTATATGTTTTTCTATGATTATACCTGCTAAAAACATTAGTGTATTAGCATTGCTATTGTAAGTATGATAGCATACTGACTCTAGCACCATTTTGAAGCTTGTCAGAGCTGCTAGCATTGCTGTAAACACCCAGCCTAGTTTAATAATTGTGTTGCATGCATTAATTACCAATAATGACATTGTATCCTCACATCTACAGCTCACACTTATGTAACTACTACTATGTGCTTTATTGGAATCAATATATAGCCACTTCACTACAGAGGCCATTTTGGTTTTGACAGTGTTTCTGTGCATGGTATTATAGTCGATCCATAATGTACTCGATCACCCATGGCTGTTGTTTGGCAGAGGCCAAGGCTGATGCTGGGCTGCATTGCAATGTGCAGGAGCTGCTGTGGTGCCCACTACTTCCAGCCTGTGAGCACGTCGATAACGAGCAGCAGCCTCTCTGACAGAATCGTTTACTGCCTGGAGGGCTTGGAGACGAAAGTGGAGTGTGCATGCCTGCCTCTAACCTACTTAAGCCTCACGCTGCACAAATGGAAGTGTTGATATGCAACATGAGATGTCCTGGTGGATTCCTGCCTGCAAGTAGACTGACCAGAATAAATGTGTGAGATTAATGCCAGAGGAAGTACTGGTGGTGTTGCTATGCATGTGTATATGAGTGGCAGTGGCTGTGTTTGCTTTATTCACTGCTTATGTCAGCATGTGAGATTAGAGGTAAATATTTAGCAGGCATATCTTATTGCAGAAATGACATTCTCAAGATGTTCAGTCTAGGATACTGGTCAAAATGAAGATCTGAATTAATTCCTCTCTCAGTTTGCACACAAATGTAGTGTAAATTTGTGCAGGTATGAGAAAGAACAACACACAGGTTTCTGTGAGAGGCAATTCTCAGTGGCTTGGGTGTGTACTCCTGCCGCTGTCAGCTTAGGAGCTATAGCATAGTTTCAGTGACTCGAGTTGGCTCCTTAATTCTATTTGCCTCTCAGGGGAACCTCCCCCAAACCTCTTGCACGCATTTTTAGAGAGCTTTGTTGGCTGTGT
>JANJYP010171066.1:0-10607 GCA_024605115.1 Rastrelliger brachysoma
ACCAACAATGTTCTCTACTCTGGTTTCTGTTAGTTAAGACCGTGATGTTACTTTGTAGGAAGTGTCGTGTGATTTTAAACCGTCTAAGTGTTTTAAAATAGCTGTTGTGTGCGCCACTCGGAAGTGCCCCGCCCGCTGCCGTTTTTGCTAGTCTCTAGCCAGCAGCGCAAAAAATAAAAAATAGGATAACTCCGGACAGTCTGCGATAAAGGTAATTTTATATTTGCTATAATGTTTGACTAATGTCCATGAGGGGGATAAACCTATAATGTAAAATGGCGCGTGTATCACTTTAATGAAATCTTAACAACCTCATAACTACATATGAAATTATTTATAACAATCTTATTAAAACTATTAATTTCACAAACAGACAAAAGTTTGTAGCACCCCTTTACAAAAGTATGGTATTTTGGGCCACTTTAGAAAAAAATTGAGAATAAAAGACATTTGTGGTGAAAAGTTCTCCAGTGGGCTGGACTGGACCTGTTGGCGGGCTGATCTAAAACTAGTCTTACTAATACCTGCGAATGATAATCAGTTTTCATGATGGATACCCCTTGATCTGTCTTAGTATATAAAGGAACATGGGTCCATTATGATGCAGGCAGGTCTAGATGGTCATCAGGAGGACAGCCTCTCATTAACTACTGTTACACTGAGTTGGGCTCACATTACAGAGAAGACTCAGCAGTGTTTAGTATACTACCATAATATCAATATCAATAGCATGGTTGTTTCTGATGCTTGTGCACAGAATAATTCTACAAAATCCATCATCATCATCATCATCATCATCATTTCCACTTGTACTTACCACACAGTCTCTCAGTGCCCCCAGGTAACTCTGTGTCCTAGTATCAGCCAGGAACTTGACTTCCCTCTCTGTGTGGCTCAGCCTGCTTCCCTGCTGACAGGAGTATGTGATGTTCTGAGTGGTCAGTCTGCTGTTCAGTCTCAGAAACCTCATCTGCACCACGTCTGCTCCTGGATACTCAAACTGCAGACACATGGGGGGGATGAGATGAGATGTGATGTGATTTAAGAGAGACATAAATAAAGTATTACAGCTTCTCTAAGTCTTACCTGGAAGCCGTCTTCATCTTTGCTCAGCCAGTGAAATGACATGTCTGTGCCAGAGTTCTTCAGCCAGGCTTTTACTGGAACCTGTGATTAGTTATCATGTTAACATCAGTACCATACAAGTTGTCAAAATATTGTTGCAGATAAAGCTGAAACCATTATTAAAACATCAAATATAACATCAATTGCAAGAATATTGTTCCCAAACAATCTCATTTTGTTTACTTTATTAATGACCTTCATATTGCTAATTTACAAGTTTAACTTTGAAACACTGATTCACATATCATATCATACATCAAAGTATCATACATCATACATTCATACTTCATATCATACATCAAAGTGTCAGTAGATGTCAGTAATCTGTGAAGTCAATCAACAGCTGCTCAGATAAAGATAAAAGTGGACCACGTACAAAGTTTATCAGATTTTATAATTGAAGCTTGTTTGTGTATAGTTAATATTTGTAGTTTAAAACAAATTTGATGAATGTTAGCAATGTTCGTATAAAGCAAAGGTGTAAATGTAAGGAAATGGTGGATTGTGTTATACAGTGAAATAAACCCATTGTCCCCATATGATTTTTCTTTTTTTAAATGACTTAGCTTTTCTACTTATTAACTCCTACCCATGCCAAATACAAACACATTTTCTAAACAGTGAACTGGCAAGTGGAAATGACAAAGTGATGTCAAGGTAGTAGAAACAGCATCATCTATGTATCTAGGCAATGAACTATTTTTAGTCTTGCTGATCCAAATCTCAATCTCATTTTTTTCATGTAATCTTAAAAAAGATAACAGTTGTTTTAAACGACACTGACACGCCTTCAAAGACTCAGTTTTAGGCTGTAGGTTAGGGTTAGGACTAGGGCAAGCATTATGTTATAAAAGTGACAAAGGTTGAGTTTAGCTCTGAGTGGATATGTGACCACTGCTTTAACTCTATAGGTCTGAATGTTCATGTTCACAATATTAAGAGGTTTGGGATATTGGAAAGTGTGGGACATGTTTAAATGTTAGTTGATCATTTATGGTTCAAGACTCCACTTTCTAGTGTCCAGGGGAATGTGTGACATGACATGTGTGTGTGTGTGTGTGTGTGTGTGTGTGTGTGTGTGTGTGTGTGTGTGTGTGTGTGTGNGTTGGTGGTGGTACCTGAGGCTGCAGTGGAGACAGACAGGTCTTTGGTTCTGTTGTGAAGTCACAGTAAACTTGAAAAGCATCACCTGGGTTCCCCTGGTTAGGATCGATGTAATACATCCCTGCAAGAAGATGTACATCCTAATTATCTGTTCCATATAGTATAATCTAACATCTATTATAGGGCCACATACAGTCCAGTTTAATTGTATGTGGGCCAGAACATTAAAAAGAAGGATGGATGGAAGAAAGGAAGGAAGGAAAAGAAAGATGGATGGAGAGGGTGCTTCTGACCCATGGTTGCATGTTTGACACCCCTTATCTCTTAGTTTAGTATATCAGGACTTCCTCCTAGATGTATCACCAACAATGAATTAGATCATCACTCCTCACATCACACATTATTTCGCTGCTGTGAGCCTCCACCAGAGCCTTAAGCTCTGTCTCAAGTGCAGATTGTAACGTTCCTAAGTCGAGCTCTGCTTTTACTCAATCTGCTTTTTCTTTTAAATCTATTAAATCATGGAACAATCTCCCAACTAACCTGGAACTTTGTACAGATTGAACATTTTTTCTCAGGAAATCAAACAGTGGATCAGCATCAGCATTAATTCTAAAAATTTTTAAACTTGGCAAAGTGTATGTATCTTTTTGAATTGAACTGTGACACAGTGCTTCAAACTTCAATTCACAAAATTTGAAAAAAATGGATGCACAACATTGTGCCATGCCTAAACTATATGTGAAAGCTGAGGTAGCTCTGACAGACATGCAGAGAGATATGCAAGCCACAGACAGACAGACAGACAGACAGACAGACAGACAGACAGACAGACAGACAGACAGACGTTTCCTACATTATAGATAGATTTAAAAAAAACCAAACAAACAAACATTGGAGCGCTGTACTGCTCTCACCATTAGTAAAGTTGGGCTGAGCCAGCCACAGCTCCAGACATGTCGTAGCTGGGTGCTGTTTGCTGCCGTCTGGAGGGTTGATGAACCAGTGCAGATCTCTCTGGAGGCCTTCCAACAGACTCTTCACCAGGACGTAGTTAGGTTTGTCTGACATGTACATGACCTCCTGACATATGAAGAATGAAGTTGATTGAAATTCAAATATGCCATGATTTCTGTTTATTTTGTCTCTTTTGCCCCATTCTGGATCTAGCTCTGCCCCTGCCCTGTCAAAAGCCCCACAAGCTTCTATACTGGTCCTCTAACATACAATACATTCCCATGCTTTTGTATTCTCGCCTCCTGATCCTGTATTGTTACCTTGTATCCCAATCCTGTTTGTCTCTGTTCCTGTCAATAACCCTTTTTTTCCTTTGTTTTGCAAACCTGCAAAAGGATACCTGATCTTTAAATCCCACATCTAGAAAACCACAGCATCTGCACCTACCAGTCACAGCTCATCTCCACTGGTTTATCTGTGTACTACATGTATCTAACTGGAAACATCAGGTATCTCTAAAATTCATGGATCACATATGATTCACTCAGTGTTACAGGGTTAAATGTCAGTATGAAATCAAAGGTTCAAATATAGATGGATCTCTGTTTTCAAGTATACAATGAAACTCATAAAAAGCAGCATTAACACTATTACACACACACACACACACACACACACCCTACCCATACCCATGACCACATACACATTCATACCCATGCATATAAAAACTTTGAAAGTGTACACAAATATAAATGAATATATAAATAAGGGGCAATGAGACATAGAGACATCTGTTACTAAACTAGTTACCTTCAGCTGAGTCAGTGTGAGGTTCACTGATGTGCCTGGAGGTCCAGGTGGGCCGGGTAGACCCTAACAAACACAGTATGATATATTACACTACACTTATTCCTTACACTGTCACAATATATTTCATGAAGTGAATCAGGATGAATCATTTTAAGGGATGTGAAAAATGCATGTCATGTCATCTATCATACGCACACAGTATATATTGTACACAGCTTCAATATGAAGACATAAAGGATACTCACAGGTAAGCCTCTCTTTCCAAAAGGGCCTGGTGGTCCAGTAAATCCTTTTAATCCCTGGAGATCACAATATTTTTTATTACATTTATCAGAGGAAGAACTTTAGCCTCCAGCAGGATGGTGTTGGATGTTTAGTTAGTTTTCATTTATTATTACGTTAGATAAAGATAAAAATAAAACATGTGTGGGTGGGGTAGAAACCAACTCTGGTCTTATCTAAAACCTCACCTATTAGAGGTAGTACTTGATAACAATGCAAAGTGGAATAACAAAACTGAACATAAATATACTTTAGCTATTGTAAATAATATTACATACAAACAATGCAAAACAAAATGACAAAACCCTTTGGATCTTTTGTAATCAGAGCATTTTTAGTTTCATTTTGAATATGGGCAAAGACAGAGAATCAGTAAGTAAATGCAAATTTCTATTTCATAGCTGGGCTCTATGGTATCTTATTGAAATGGTCTGTACTTATATAGCACTTTTCTAGACCACTCAAAGCGCTTTACACTACATCACATTCACACACTGGTGAGAGGTGGCTACCCCAACCTACTCACCAGTAGGTAACACATTCACCACGGACACAGCAGCAGGAGCACTTTGGGGTTAAGTGTCTTGCTCAAGGACACATCAACATGTGGACTAGGGGAGCCAGGAATCGAACCACCAACCCTCCGATTAGTGGACGACCGCTCTACCACCTGAGCCTCAGCCGCCCCAAATGAGATGTGTGGTACAACGGTAGGTAAACTCACTCACCTTTTGTCCAAACAAACCCTAAAACCAGAAAAAAGCACAAAAGCAATATTAAGAGTCTTGTGTATTCTATCAAAGGTCTTATTGTTCAGTGTTTGCTGAAGTGCAGATTACTCACAGGCAGCCCGGGTAAGCCTGGAGCACCTCGTCTGCCAGGCGGACCGATATCCCCCTGGAAGACAGTAGATACTCACTGTAATCATTACTATGGTACAGTTAATGGAACACAAAGCTTTACTATAATATGCTGGACAATGAGTAAACCCCTATCTGTGTGAGCATGGTCCATAATTACTGCTCAAAAAAATAAAGGGAATACTTAAACAACACAATGTAACTCCAAGTCAATCACACTTCTGTGAAATTAAACTGTCCTTTTAGGAAGCAAGACTGATTGACAATCAATTCTACATGCTGCTGTGCAAATGGAATAGACAACAGGTGGAAATTATAGGCAATTTGCAAGACACCCACCCCCAATAAAGTGGTTCTGAGTGGTTCTTTGCTTTCTGGCTGATGTTTTGGCCACTTTTGAATGCTGAGACAGATTCTACAACCCACACAAGTGGCTCAGGTAGTGCAGCTCATCCAGGATGGCACATCAATGTGAGTTGTCGCAAGAAGGTTTGCTGTGTGTGTCAGTGTAGTGTCCAGAGCATGGAGGTGCTACCAGTTGACAGTCCAGTACACCAGTAGATGTGGAAGAGGCTGTAGGATGGTAATAACCCAGCAGCAGCACCGCTGCCTCCACCTGTGTGCAAGGAGGAACAGGAGGAGCCCTGCAAAATGACCTCCAGCAGGCCAAAAATGTGCATGTGTCTGCTCAAATGATCAGAAACAGACACCATGAAGCAGATACGAGGGCCCGATGTCCAGAGGTGAGGCTTGTGCTTACAGCCCAACAATGTGCAAGACGTTTGGCATTTGCCAGAGAACACCAAGTTTGGTGAATCGCCTCTGCCGCCCTGTGCTCTTCACAGATGAAAGCAGGTTCACACTGAGCACATGACAGACATGACAGAGTCTGGAGATGCCATGGAGAACATTCTGCTGCCTGCAACATCCTCCAGCATGACCAGTTCAGCAGTGGTTCAGTAAAGGTGTGACCATATGCTGGTGCGGTTGGCCCTGGGTTCCTCTTAATGCAAGACAATGCTAGACCTCATGTGGCTAGAGTGTGTCAGCAGTTCCTGCAAGACGAAGGCAGTGATGTTATGGACTGGCCCGTCCGTTCCCTAGACTTGGATCCAATTGAACACATCTGGGACATCATGTCTCGCTCCATCCACCAACGTCACGTTGCACAACAGACTGTCCAGGCGTTGGTGGATGTGGAGCATGACCCGGCATTGTAGGAATGTCATACAGGCACGTGGAGGCCACACACACTACTGAACCTCATTTTGACTTGATTTAAGGACATTACATCAATGTTGGATTAGCCTGTAGTGTGTTTTTCCACTTTAATTTTGAGTGTGACTCCAAATTCAGACCTCCATGAGTTAATAAATTTGACTTTGTTGCCAGCAAATTCAACTATGTAAAGAATAAAGTATTTAATAAGAATATTTCATTTATTCAGATCTAGGATGTGTTATATTAGTGTTCCCTTTATTTTTTTTTTAGCAGTTCTGCTCCAAATGTAATGTTGAACGTCATAGTAGAGAAGGAATAAAAAACACAAGCTAATATTGATTTATGTAGCTCACTGTGTTAAACATGTCTGCTCAGTCTAATTTTGTCTAATCTTTAATAATGGAAGCAATTGTAAATATAATCAAGGGATCAATCAATAATGTTAACTACTAGCCTCGCTAACACCAGATCTCATCTCAATGTAGACTGAGATTCGGTCTGGAAACCACCAATTCATTTTTTTCATATTTGAGGTGTGGTTTATGAAAGTCCAGAGCTTTTTACTGGCTGCTACAAATGTCTATCAAATGCGTTTGTACATAGCTTATAGCCGTATGTATAGCGATCGAAATATGATGAGGAAAAAAACGACGGGTCGGAGAAATAACACCATGCAGCGACTGTTACCGTTTGAGATAAACATGAGGATAGAAGGTGTTTATCACTCTACAGACATGTTTTTAGCTTCTGTGTGTCGTCATCGTCTTACTGTGTCCTCCCCCGTTCTGTGATTGGCTGCCTCGCTGAGGGGAAAATTGGGTCTATGGAGTCCAGACTGATTTGCAAAGCAAAATGAAATTGTGTGCAAGAAAGTATGGTCTATACCCAGTTCACTACGCAAACCGCTGACAATGAACTGTGCCTGCCATTGTTATCATCTGATATATAATACTTTGATATACAATAGATTAATTAGGCATTTAGGGCATTAGAGATCTAATATAATATAATATTCTATTTTGTTGATGAGAATCCAGCATTTTACTGGAATGATTTATTATTTCTTACATTGCACTATGTGTCAGTTATGATGCTTGCTAACAGCTGAGGTAAAGCATGATGAAATAGGAAAGTTGTTAACCTGCTCTCCCTTTTGACCAGATTTGCCTGGCTCTCCAATGGTGCCTTGTACTCCCTGAAAGAACAAGATAATGTTTTTACTGAACGCACATGACCAAGCACCAAGTAATTATGTCTACATCATTTCATCAATCAGTCAATCAATATTTAATTATATAATGCCAAATCATAACAAAAGTCATCTCAGGACATGAAATACTACAGTACACTGACGGATGAACTCACCTTTAACCCATCTCCACCAGGAGGCCCAGGTGATCCTAATATTCCTGGTTCTCCCTGCGTTGTGTGAAATAAACAATGTAGTGAACGTAGGCTATACAGCAGCCTCACATGGATGACTAGAATCAGTTTAAAGGTCTACCTTGATGCCTGGTCGACCCCGCTCACCCTTTTCTCCACGAGCACCAGCTTCACCCTTTTGGGAATGATTAGAAGAAAAAATATGACATATGTGAGATAGAGATAGAGAGAGAGAGAGAGAGAGAGAGAGAGAGAGAGAGAGAGAGAGAGAGAGAGAGAGAGAGAGAGAGAGAGAGAGAGAGAGAAGGTGATACTGAATGAATGCTTCCTCTAATTGTATACCAATTTCCTGGAAATTCTTTAAAGTCATGCAGAAATGAAAAATGAATTTCATCCCACTGCAGGTCTTAAAATCAGAGTAATTACTCATCTATCAGACGATGTGGTCCAAACTTTGCGCAAAATTCTACTTTTGAAAAAATCCAGGCTGAAAGTGGGTTATTCTTTTTTCATGGGTTAGGGTTAGGAACCAATGAATTGCATCATGTTTTACAGGATTCATCAGCCAATGATATCAGGATCTGTCACCTGTCAATCAAACGTCTACCGTCATAATAAACGTTAAATCCACTCGCACACCGTGCCACCGAGCTGGACAACACTCAATCAGATTGAAATCCATGTGTTCCATGACCCACTCCAAATATAGAACATCCCACCCGCTGAATTACAGCCAATCAAATCCTTTTTCCTCACTCATGTAAAGTCGTGCTGCAACTCAGGGAAACTCGGGGAAGGCGACAGGACAAATAGAGATTTCTGAGCGACTTTAAGTCATTTTCCGATATTTAATATTTAACTAATATTTCAGTACAAATTACAAGGCAAAAACAAAGAAAAAGGTGCTACATTGTACATACTCATTACAGGCTGTTTATGTTCATATAAGGTTTTTTTTTTACAAAAATTATTTTTCAGTGTGTGGTTTTATGGGGCGGCTGTGGATCAGGTGGTAGAGCGGTCGTCCACTAACCGGAGGGTTGGTGGTTTGATTCCTGGCTACACATGTCTACCAGTCCACATGTTGATGTGTCCTTGAGCAAGACACTTAACCCCAAATTGCTCCCATTAATGTGTCAGTGGTGTATGGATGGTTAGCTTACTGGTAAGTAGGTTGGGGTAGCCACATGACCCTGATCAATCAATCTTTATTTATATAGTGCCAAATTGCAACAAATGTAATCTCAAGGCACTTTACACAAAGAACAGGTCTAGAACCTTACTCTTTAATACAATGGAAAAGATCCAGCATTCCCACATGAGCAAGCACTCTGCGACGCCATCCATCCATCCATCCATCCATCCATCCATCCATCCATCCATCCATCCATCCATCCATCCATCCATCCATCCATCCATCCATCCATCCATCCATCCATCCATCCATCCATCCATCCATCCATCCAATTATTTGTTCCCAATTGCAGTGCAACAGTGGGAGCAACACCTCAGCCAATCAAATAGCATACAAACATAATAAAAATTAAAGCCAATAAAAAGCAAAAAGACTATAGGCGCACTACCTTTTGCTCCTGGAGTTTAGCAGGACAGCAGAAGGTACCAAGGTTTATATATATTTATATTCTCTTATTCACAGTCATTGATAAATATCTGATTAATCTTATGGGGAAAATATGTTCACAATCACTATTTTACTGAATAATTTATAGAAACATAGATTTTTGAGTTTTTTAACAAACACGGATCAACCTTGTACATTTGCATATATGAAAATATGTAGCAGCTGCACAAAATTGAAAAAAACCCCCATTTTATTTCCATTTTTGTATATTAAAGTCATAAATGAAATGTGTATGTGGTGTTTTAACAGTTCTTGAATTTGACCGTGAACAATATGTAAGGGTTAAATCATTTTCTAACGGTATCTGGTGTGCTAACTGCTAATGCTAATGTATAATGTATGTGTTGTTATAGCGCTTTTAAGAAACAACCTCATATGCTGATATGTGGTTTTGACACAGAAAACTAAACCCTGAAACCCTGTTGACAAAACTATCTTGACGCTATTTAAAGTTGCTTCTTATTCTTGTACCAAACTGCAACACCCTCTCTGCAAAATGTCCTAAAAATGAGAAATGAGAAATTCAGAAAACTTGATGAAGATAGAGACAACTTACATATGTGCCATGTCTCCCTGGAGGACCAAGTGGACCAGAGTCTCCCATCTTCCCCTGTGAGACAAGATGGAAAACCAAAATCAGATTAAATGTAACACTAATATGAAGGCAGTGTTAAGATTTATTAATGTTAATGCTAATACAACCTTTTCTACAACTGACCTTTTCACCACGCTTGCCTCTTAGGCCTCTATTTCCAGCTTTTCCCTTTTTCCCCTTTACAAGAGAACAGAGTTAGCTTTATGTATGAATTCCAGTTCACATTAACTTTACATTTGAGGTGAGTCATCCTACCCTTTTTCCAATGCGTCCATCCTTCCCTGGAAGTCCTCTTAGGCCATCGTCCCCCTGACAACAAGCCAATGACATTATGACACATTCGAGACATTAATATAATATTACAGTCTGAGAAAGACATCATTTGCCTTTTACTTATTTCACTCTGAAAGCACTGTGACTCACAGATGTGTTTTGAATCAACATGTACACAACTTTGAGCTGACCTTTTCACCTTTTTCTCCAATCACTCCCTCCAGTCCAGGTGTACCCTTTGGTCCCTGAGGTGAATACAGAGGAAGCATGATGTATACAGAGTATGCATGTAAGTGCAATGTGTCTTTGATTTGATTTATTTAATTGCAACAAGAATGACTTCCACAAGAAAAGA
>JANJYP010171099.1:0-11119 GCA_024605115.1 Rastrelliger brachysoma
TCTATATCACTATTTTCTTTCATCCTCTCTAATAGAGAGACTGCATTTATGAAAGGTAAAGCGAACCAGATGGGAGATAAGATATTTCCTTAATTTGTAAATGCATCTTAAAAAATGTTGTTTTACTGTCCTTGAGCATGATTTTTGGCCAGCCTTAACTTTACTAGGCTTGTATACATCCACAGATTGGGAAATCTGTATTGACATATGCCCTACTTTACATAATACTCAAACCCACAGGAATGCTGCTGTGGGTGAATGAGACTATCAAAACACCACTCACATATTCACTGCAAATTAGTCTCCAAATCCATATAAGCCGGTGATAGCTGGGAAGGAATGTAAGAATCAATGACGGAGATTTTCTTTACCTCCCTAAACAGCAGTTATTTATATGTACTGACAGCAATCAGCATGGTGTCTCTGCTACAGCACAGAAATTTCAACAAATGGAAAAAGTGTTTTATTATCACTATTTATTATCATCTACCTGGTGTTTGTTCATTATTTATCATTATTAAAATAGTTTTGCAGAGCATGTTGCTGCATTTTTTTACAAATTTCCCCCCTACCCAATCTATTATTGTTGTGNGCCTGGTGTTTGTTCATTATTTATCATTATTAAAATAGTTTTGCAGAGCATGTTGCTGCATTTTTTACAAATTTCCCCCCTACCCAATCTATTATTGTTGTGTGCACACAGAGAGGGAGGCTCGGTGTAGTGCCCTGCTGTTTACTTCAGGTAACACAGGGGTAATTAATTAATCCATCATTCAATTTATGCCTTGTTATACAAGTTGTGTTGTCTCCAGCATTTTGTTTCACCATTATAAACTCATGTCCACAATGCTTCATCTTAATATTGTTATATACACTATATAGTAATTAATGTAAAAGATAACATTTCACCAAGTTACTGTATTTAACTATAATAAAAGGGGACATATCATGTTTTTGGTGTTGCTTTCTGTTATTTATATACAGTTATGATATCAGATATCAATGTCAAATATGATTAGTGTCCCAAAATGTAGTTTAGTGTATGTAGAAATGCTCCATGAAATTTATGTAAAAGGCCAGACTTTAACCACTCTGATCATTTGTTTACAAAAGAAAAGTGACAGGAGCTGAAATGGCCTGTTTCAGACAGAGGCTGAGCTGAGGGGCTGCTTAAAGGGACAGTATAAGAAAAAAATGGTGTTTTTTGTTGATGTTCTTAAACTTCTTTTATATTAAAAAATCCTGGCCATCTTTAAGTGTAAATTCTGAAGATTATAGATGTTTGTCTGATGCTCACCAGTCACCTATCACTGTTGCACTCAGACAAAATTGTGGTTTTGGCTTTCATTTTAACTTTTGGAAGCTTTCTTATTGTCTCTATTTAAAAATCCAATTGGTTTTGCAAGTACATGACATCATCATTTTGTCTCTGTGGAAGTTTTCTCATGTACATAGAGAAGTTAGCTGTAACTTTTTTAAAGGCAGTCTGCATTCACTCTTGGCACTTGCAGAACATTTCTATTTGACATCATTTTGTCTTTCATTTACACAAATTACAAAAAGAGAAGGATAGGAGCCAGTGATTGTGACATGTCGGGTAATATTTTATCGGCTATGTGGTTAGCCTGAAGGTTCAAACAGTGGTGAGAGACTGTAAGCCTTTTGGGTGAGAAGGAAATGGACCAAGGATTTTCTCTTAGTGATAAGGTTGACTGCGCTGGGCTGTGAGAGTGCTTCACTAACTAATTATTTGAAGCCTCCTCTCAGATTAGGGTAGACATGCAGAGCTTATGGACAGTCACATAGCAGACAATCAGACCATGTAATAACCAGAGGGCCAATATTTGCTCAAATCCACTGTAACACCTCACAAAACAAAAGTGGGTAAAGCCCTAATGCTCAGTCCAATCCTACGCCACACTGCCTTGATAAACACAGACGCCACCCCCACAATGGACGCCATCTTTACTCTGGCAATTAGGCAAAGCTTTGGATTATCACTTCCTCAGCCCAGCACACCACAAATCCATCCGGATTCAATTATTCCCTTTCCATGTCTATGGCCATTTGGGCTTTTTGGGCACATGGCCAGCAGAGAAATGTTTTCAAGTGTTTGGACTGCTCAAAGTAAAAAGTTATCTTTTTTAAAAAATGATTTTTTTCATTTATTTTTTTTTTTCATTTTATTTATTCTTGTAAGTTTGACAAGTCTATTAAATAAAAATGAAACCTTGGGAGCTTCCGAACACTGTCATGATAAATATTTAATGAGGATAATAAGATAAATTTAAAATATTTTTCTGCTTCACAAATAATAATAAAATAATAACAATATGGAGATAAATATGTATATCTTCTTATTTAATTTTACTGTACATACTTTCATCCAAGCAGTCTGCATTTTGATCCACATCTTGTGGGCCAGGTGTAGTGTAGGATCTGAGTAAGAACCTACTGTAAAAAGGATTTGATTTGCTCTCTCTCACTTTACTTAGAGTAAATTGTTTAAGAGATCAAATGTTTCCAAGGGTCAGGACTCTCGTCTTGCTACTTGAGGCCTCTCTCCAGTGTATTTACAGATTTTTTTTTTCCTTCTGTCTGGTCTCTCCATGTGAATTGGAGAAACATTGCTGTGTATTTCTGTGTTGGGCTTACTTAGACTGTACACTCTTGAGTTTGCATATTCAGTAAACAACTAAGCATGATTGGATGTAGCGAAACAGATATTCTTTGCAGGTCTGAGATGAGAGACCCCCCTACTGGTGTACAGCCCCCCTGTCTGTTTATCCTCTCAAGTGGCTTGTTCCCCCCATGGCAAATCACTGCCTTGGCTGTCATTTTCTGTATCTTGTGTGTCTGCCATACAGCAGCCTGTCAGCGCCTAACACATTCCTCTGTGTGTCTCTTCTCTTTTATCTACAGATACCACAGTGTCATCACAAAAAGGTAAGACAATGTTCAATCAGTCACCTGTGGATCTCTGTGCATATTCAGATGGGTGGCATGCAGGCGTGTTACTTTGTGTGTCTGTGTGCGCTCTCAGTTTTTGCTAATGAGATGAAAAACATTTCATGGTGTTGTTGATGTTGATTTGAAATTGAGTCATTCAGTGTTTGTGATACAGAACAATCAGTTTGATTACAAAGTCAATCACTCACACCCACTGACACCTAGACTAAATTATCCTGCTATCCTAAGATGACAGACAGCCCACAGTCTCTGTTATGTTCAGACTAATCACAGCTCTGTTTTGACTCCTCCACACTTTCATGTGTATGTTAATGTGAAGTTTTGGGGGAGGTGATTGTTTAGCATATCTTCAGGGAAAGGCAAGAGTTGTAGTAGGGGGGAAGATGTTTTGTAAGAATGTGACTGTAGGCTGTTTTGATTTGGCATGATGATAGGGACAGACAGTCAAACTGTCTAAACAGCTCCAGGGGTCTTTTTCTGAGCGGCAGTCTGCAGGTGTATGCACCAAGCAGTCACAGCCCTCCACTCTTCATATTGAAGATACAGTAATGGCAGAGGGTGTGTCACGCTCTGTGATTGCAAAGCACGAGCAGACAATCAGCCAGGAGAACTCCCTGCTGATTTTGTTGAAACTTTCTTTGATTCCCTGCTGTGCTTATAAGAATTTAGGTGTTGTTTTGTACAAGCTCTTATCAGAACAGAACAGAATGCAGCTGAAAATATTTTCATTGTCACCTGGATCTGATATTATGTGCACAACATGTATATTTGTAAAACCATAACAGAAAGAGTGTGTCATCCGAAATATGGCAACATTTTTCAAAACTTGCAAAGCTTCATATCTATTGAACCTACTTGTAGATACAGTGCAGGTTGCATTGATAGCATACATTTGTGTGACAGGTTACACTTAGTAACCCCCGCTCCTCCCACGCACGCACTCACACTGTTGTGAGGCCAATGTATGTGATGACTATGTGGTGTACGATGCTGTCAGATGAGCCTATAAAGGTAAGTGATGTGGGCTGCCATAGCCTCACTCTTTGATGAATGTTGAAGGAGAGCAGAATCTGGCGTGGTGTACATCATCCCTCCACAGCCACACTCGCATATGTTTCTGAATTAGAGGAAGATAAATAAGGCCACACTACCCTGATGGTGAATGAATGCTCACTTTTGTGAACTTGTTTGTGTCCATGTCCGTGTCTGACTTTAGTGTGTTTGTATGTCTTGCTCTTCTTGCTCATTCACTCTGTCCAATTCAAACCTGTTTAGTCTGAAGCATCAACAAAAACATTCCCTGTCTGTCTCTTGGTCCCACACATTGAGAATTCTAGAGAGAAAAATAGTCTGCTGTATTCATTCATACACTGTGAATTATAGGTGGCTATGCAGCTATGACAGGGCCATCGGTACTGAAGAGTCATGGGACCTTGAGGCAAAGATAATGTACATAAACCATGTGTTTGTGTGTGCACATCTCTGAGGAGACTGTGTATGTGTGTGTGTGTGTGTGTGTGTGTGTGTGTGTGTGTGTGTGTGTGTGTGTGTGTGTGTGAATGATCTAGAAAGCAGTATTTGTGTGCACTGGAAGTGTCAAGTCCCTGTCAACCCATTAATATTCAAATTGATAGATGTTGGTCTTTGGTACATTGCTACATGTGTTAGACAGAAGGGCAGGACATACCATTTAGGTCCAGATAGTATTCAGGCAGTGGTTAAATAACCTTTTCTGTTGCTCCACACCAATATCATGATTAATACAGGACCTCATTATACTGTGACCTTATTCTTTAGTTCTCTGCTTCTGTGGAACATCCCTACTATCTACCCCCCTACCATGACATCCTTTATCTAACACCTCTCCACCCCCTACACTCTCTCTTTCTCCTTCCCTCTTCTCTGCCAAATGAAGTATATTTATGGCACCTGTGCTGGAAAAACAGTCTCTAGGAGTCGTCCCTCTAATTTCATTTTCAAAATGCCAGCAATAAATTTATCAAATGGGCTGAATCGAATCGGAGTCACACGCAGTGCCATCCGTCATGGGCTGTCCCCCAGGGGCCTGTGGGCGTATTTAAGCCAGCCAAAAACCTCTGCTGGCAGGAGAAAAAGACAGAGTGTTGAGAGGGGAGGGGGTTCCTAGTAGGAGGGAAACCAGATGAATGTGCTGTAGAAATATGCGCAGAGCAAATATGTGTGTGCATATCTTTATGTGCTTAAAAGCATATGCACAAGCATGTGTGCACGAGTGTGGATGCATGCACGCATAGAGGTCAGTGCTAATTGTTCAACACATAGGAGGCTCATGCTGGAATCTCAGTTAAGCACTTTGGCTGTCAATGTAGCAGTGTAAAAATTGATTAATGACAGTACAAGTTAATTGATTGTTTTGCTCATTTTTGCATTTGTAAATCCCTCTCAGTTCAAACACCACTTTGAGCTTGATCCTTTCTCCTGCCTCTGAAAATTCCAGATTCACACGCTATGTGCCCTCCCATTCCCCTCCTATTTCTCAGTCCCTCATCTCCTCTACCTGACTTTGACACCCTTGCCTTACTCTAAATGCTTTTGTCCCTCCTTTCCTTTTGTTTCACCCCTCTTTCCCTCCGCTTATCTTTCCTTCTCCTCTTAGCATTTATCGCTGTACAGGTTAAGCCAGGCGTGAGTGAGGGTAAAGCAGCTTAGTACTAACAGGGCTAATGAAGTCAGGCCCCGTATTGCTCTGACGGGGATCAGTGGCCCTACTCTGTGAAGCCCGTCAGCATTTAATGATTAGATGAAACATTCAGACACCCACTACGAGAAGACAGGCACACTGATATGTGGTAATACCCAAACGTGGTCTCGCTTAGGCAGATCCACAAACATTTATGCATGTGCACGTACTCGCCACACACAGATACATTCAGGACCAACATGCACTCACATGTGCATGCTCACATATGCTCCCATTCCTCCCACTATGCAATGGTATTGATATATGACCCAAACATAACATCAAGGGGTATACACAGCAAAGTGATGGGGATAAAAAAAATGAATGACAGTGAGAGTGAGAGAAGGAGCAATCTGGCTATTGATTCCCACTATGTGCAGGAATGTGGAAAAGAAAAGTAAGCTGCATGAGAGAGATTTTCCTCTCACCTTGATGAACAGATTGTAAACAACTCCACACTCCTTATTCAACACGCATGCGGTGATCCATGATTTTTCACCACGTCTCACTTCTGCTAAAAAAGCATGGTAGAGTATCAATCAAAAGGCCAGCATCTCAAAACCTTTTTGAACATTTCAAGATTAATCTCTGATTAATTCAAAATTCTATTAAATTGAGTTATCCTTCTCTGTGCCCATGCATGGCAGTTTAATGTGTGGTTGTGGTTGGTAGTGAGTGTTTTTAGTAGGCTATGTCAGTATGCGTGTCATTGTCAAATAGGGAAGGTGTATGTTTGTGTGTTTAAATGCTAAAGCAGAAAAATAGAGTGACAGAGGCAATGGTTGGGTCAACAAGCTGCCTGTTTGTGAGAGTGAAAGGATGCCTATGAGGGCTTGGCCGCTTTTTGCCCCATTAGCCACACATGCTAATTTACCTGTCAAGTTACATCTACACAAGGAACCTACACTCTTCTCAACATTCCTCTCTCTGTCTCTCTCTTCCTCATCTCCCCTTTGTCGAAATCTCTATCTCCAGATCGCTCTTTCATAACATTTTGTTCAATATCTCTCTTCTGCTGCTAAATTGGAAGCATATACTGTCCTCACACCAGTAATTCCTCTCCCTCATGGCAAAGTACCTGTTTAGCTCCAGCTGAGGAATCTTAAGACACAGGATTTAAATTGAATGTATGTGCATTTCTGCTAGTGTGTGGCTGCTGCACCAAAAGTCTTATGAGTCTCTGGGTTTGCAAAGCTTCCTTAAACGTACTTAAAACTACAGTTTTACAAAGAAGCGCTTTCTTCACATCCAAAGAAGTGCAATTACAATGCAGCTACCATAGAGAGAAACAGACTATAGTTAGATTACTATACTCTATTCTGATATTTGAGGGAATTATAGTATGTTCTGTATGTAATGTATATGTCATTATGTTGTTTTCAGACTTTTACCTGAAGTGCCATATCAAATGTGGTCCAATGACTTAAGTATCTATTGTAATTGATGATTGTAAAGGAATTTTAGCTGAAGCTCTTAATTATATTTTAAGTCTATTATTGAGTTTGCTTTCTCCCCATGCCTTGTGAAAGCTTGGTAACTTTGATAAATAGTCAAAGGTTACCTTTGACAAAACAGCACACACTTATAAAGAATACATCAAATGAGAATAAAATCTTTACTTAACAAAACACTAAATGTTAGACTACTGGTTTATTTTGGCAGTCTAAAAGAGCACCTTTCTGTTTAGTAAGCTTTTAGGATCACCCAGTGAGTCTAATTCTGAAAATAATCCTTATGTGTTCACTGATAAATGGTAAACATTAAGTTGACGACAAGCTTGTGTGGGGCCCTGCCTGGGCTCATGTATAAGACAATCTACAGTAATTAAAACCTTATATCACTTCCTTGATGCTATCCTGTACTCCTTTTTATATTGACGCCAATATTAACAATGTTAAGTTGATGAGGAGGTTGAAGTTGTGATCATTGCCTGAAAGCTGCAGTTGTAAAACTGACATCTTAACCGCTAATATTCTTCACAAGCAACAGAGTTTTTCATTAAATTTAGTGGGTTTTGCTGAGCTAATTTTTTACCTTACAGATACTATTTTTTTTTTAGATGAACAAACAAACAAAGGCAATATATTTCATGTTGAATGTGGAAGAACATGGCCCTGAAAATGCACACCTTGTGCTCACAATTGGTAAGATTGGGTTATTTTCATTTTTCAGCTCCATGATGTACAGTTAAATACATCATGGAGCTATCCATCCATTTTCAACTATGTGTCTGTAACCAGGTCACAACAGCATTAGACTAAATATAGGGAAACCTTCACACCCTTCTCCCCACCTTGGAACATGCTTGGAACACCTCCAGAGGGAGGCGTCCAGGAGGCACCTTAACCAGGTGCCCAAACCATCTCAGATGGCTCCTTCTGCTCTACTCCAAGCTCCCCTCAGATGTCTGAGCTCCTCATCCTATCTTTTAGGCTGAGCCGAGACATTCTTTGGAGGAAATTCATTTTGGTTGCTTGTATCCACATCCTTATTCTTTCAGTAGGTACCCAGAGCTTGTGAACGTTGGTAAGGGTAGAATTGTGATCATCTGGTAAATTAAGAGCTTTGCCTTCTGGCTCAGCTTCTTCTTTAGCACAGTGGTCCAGTATAGTACCTGCATGACTTCTGATGCTGCACCGATCTGCCTGTCACACTCCATCCTACTTTCACTCATGAAATCTCTATAATAAAGAGTTCAGAATACAGAAAAGATCTCCATTAGTGACAACTGCACTTGCAAAGGAGTTTGTAGTTCTGTTATCAGTTATTACGTTAGAAGTCAATAAACAGTCATTGCAGGAACAAAGCTTTCTACAGGAAATACACTTTTCCGAGTTTCCATTTTACCAAACACAAATTTAAAATAATTTTAGTAACTTTAATGCATAGACCATAACATATCCTTTAATGTTTGAGTATATTTTATTTCTAAGCTATTTGCTACAGAAGTAATGCATAGAATACATTTGTAGCCTAGTTATCTTGAATGTTATTCATATAATAGAATTAGGACTCTAATCCACTTTATTCATATATTATCATCTTATAGGTGCAGAACTGTTTGTTAATCATAATCGCTCCATTTCTTCCAAACAGCAGTATTAATAAGTAGGTGGGATCCGTTACTTTGAAGAACAATAATTGCCATGAGCGTCACAACTTCAAGCATAGCTTGTGATGTGACAATATTATGAAAATGTATTATCTTGAACACTGTTTTCTTTTAAATTGAGTCAGATGCCTTTAGCCTTTGATAATTTTAGACATGTAATAAATGTATGCATTCTTCTTTATAGTTCAGTGTTTGTTTCATGTCTGTGCTTGCTGACTTAATTGGGTGACAGTTAATACACAATGGAAAATGAGAGATAATAAGCTTGGAAATGTGAAAAAAATACATAAAAATAAAACTTAACTATGTAAACCAAAGTCAACTGACTACTTTCATATCCTTCTGATGGCAAGATGAATTATAATAATACAATCCAATGCAATGGTATTAATTATTTTCAGACATCTCCAATCACAGCAGAGTGAATTCACAGGAGGTTTGTGATCATGTAGGATCATATGGCAACACAGGTGGTGCTTTGTTTTACTGCAATTCATAAGTTTTCACAACTGTGTAAACTCTTAAGTGTTAAAATAGATTAAATGACTTTGTTGTTTTGGAAAGGAGCACAGATACTCTTCCATCTGCCACCTCTTATTCCAACAGTCTCGCTTTGCCATCACCACACAGTATATTGTATGACACAAGCCCCCTGAATGTGCAAGATAGATTGGCATTACAATCCACTTTTGCAACCTTCCTCAATTGACTTTTATAAAAATGCAGTCGCCAAGCCAGTTTAAATTTAACTTTTAAGTTTTCATTCCAGCCCAAAATTCTGTTCTGGCTGTCCAAGATGCAACACTACAAATAACACACTGCAATTTTAATTTAATTGAATCTCTTTGAACTTCCATCAACTCACTCCTACATTTCTATCAGACAAATTGAACTTACTCAGAGCTTGATGTTTTCCCTCAAATAACAGTTGGTTTCAGGCCCCCTATGTGGTAGTAATGACTGAATGAGTATGTGCAAACATGCCGAGGTTTGTTTTCAGTTGTGTCCTGCTCATGCTTCTCTGGATGCCTGTGATGAAAGTCATGATTATTTTGACCTTAATTTCTTTCTACTGCAGCTGTGTCTATTCTGCAGGAGAGGGGTCATTTTTGACATGCCCTTGTCGACATCGCTTCCCTCAAGCCAAGTTCAGCATATATGGGGTTTAAATGCCAGCAGATGATATTATAGGTTCAAAACAGATCCCTCTGACAGATATAGTTATAATCTCTGTGACAGTTAAGTAGGTGTTGAGTACTCACCACCTATGTCTGTTTTATTAATCCTGTCATAGATTTCAGTTATAAGCAGAAAATAGCTTTTTTCTGTAACAGTGTCAAAGGCTTCATTATTGGTCACAAGAGGCTGATAATGTGTTTTGTTTGCCAGAGTAAACCCTGCAACATGTCCAATTGAGTGTTAGCCAGACATAAAGACTAAACCACACAAAGCGGGCCTCAGCAGACCCACATCTTAGGCTCATTAAGGCTGTCTGGGCATTGAAACATTTCTCAGGCACTGACACAGCTCAAATAAAAGTCAAGTCAAGTAAAACCAAAAGAATGGAGACGGAAGTAAACTGATCACCATTATCTTTTATAGAATCCTGTTCTTAATCCTCAACAGCCAGTTAGATCTGGGAACAGCCTGTTCTCTTGACGGATGAACTTAATTTGATATTCTGTGTTCTGCTCAGTAGGGTGCAACACTGATTGCACTGGTGAATGGAGTTTTCAGGCCATACATACCAGCTAAATGTAATTGACTATGTAGAGATAGATTGCAGCTTATCATAACTGTTCTCTCTTTGGTATAGCTGACAATTTTAGTTCATCATCTTTGTATCTGATGATGTGTGGCAGGTATCTGGAAGATTAGAGCATGGTCAGAAGCCCAGGGATGCTCATATTGCTTTTTAGTGGCCTCCAGGAACAGAGCTACGGCAATCCCATGGAGCAAATGACTCTTTGTCATGATTCAACAACATGTTATTGTCACAGGACTACCTGCTCCGAGTCACTTAGATGATTCATACATCTTTGTCTGTTTACTGACAAAGCACCACAGTTGGGCTTGAAGATCTACAGGGTTGGCATTGCCAGGAAAGCGGGTGGCATATTGCACCCAGCAGGACAGCTCCTGTGTAGGCCTGCAGGGCAGAGGGATTTGGCCAGCTGGGATTAGCCCAGCAGGGTGAAACAGAGGGATACAGGCAGGAAGGAGAAGACAGAGTACATCAATCTCTTCTCAGTACACAGACACCTGAGAAACCTGAGAAAGAGCTGTTGAAAATCATGGTGAGTCTAGTTCTGTTGCAC
>JANJYP010171166.1:0-12478 GCA_024605115.1 Rastrelliger brachysoma
TTGTTGTTGTTGTTTGTTTATTTGTTTACATAGTCAACTTATATTTTGGATCATTTTGAGTATAGAACAAGAAAATAAATTAAAATCATACTATATCAAGGTCAGTAGTAGTAGTAGTAGTAGTAATTTCAACTTTTTATCTCATAATTTTGACTTTTTGATCTCATAATTATTACTTGCCATGGGTTTTTTTTAAATATATCTAGGATAAATTATCCTTTTAATGGGGAATGGGCTTCCATACCTCTCTGGCCTGACTGCAGCTGGACTGCTGCGTGAGGCTGCTATGAACCTGAGCACCTGTGAGTGCTTTGACATTGTGGAAAGGCTCACGGTAGCACCTGCTGCTTGTTGAGGACAGTAACTGCAGTGACAGCTTCCATGTCAGTCTCCAAAATATCAGAAAACTCTCCAGTAACACTGGAAATGGTCTGTAATTTGTCGCTAGTTGCTTCTCAGAAAAAAAGTTGCTAAAAAAAAGTTGGAAAGTCGTCAGATTTAGCAAAGTCGCCAAGTTGGCAACACTGCGGTGTGTGTGGATGCTTCTATTATAGTACTGACGTCACGTCACTGGTTCAGAATACTAGGCTACCCTCGGTTTTGGTAGATTTTAAAATGAAACTTGATTTGATGATCCAGCCGCTTGCATTTTGACATGGGGGGCTCTGCTGCATCTGCTTTGTAATAATAGCTGCTGAGTCCGTTTTTTCTCTCCTCCCGTTGTGTAACCCCCCCCACGGGAAGAGTGTCAACTCCCCCCCAGGGGAGAGTGCCTCACTATTTGACAACCACTGCTCTAGGTGAAGATGGAGGCTGAACTGAGGGGTTTTGTAAATGGTTAGGGGGATAAGTGTTTGGAGTCAGGATATTTCAGTCAAGCTCCAGTCCAGATCAAAAATATAGTAATGTAAAGGTTCATAACATGTCCAATTAATGTCCAAAAGTGTGAAAAGTTATTATTTTTTAATGTCCCATTGAAATAGTTGCCATTGCATGTATATGTGTGAAGGAGGAGTTGCCCTTGTGCATAAGGAGATGTACTCTTTGGCACTTTTGCTCTTTTATACTGTAGGGTATTATTAACTGGGCAAACACTTCAAGTGAAGCATGTTACTGTGCTCCTATAATTTGTGTAGTCTCTTCAGAAAGATTTGACTAAGTACAAACCAGTCAGAGGTTGCTGAGTTTTGTTTTGTTGAGGCTGGGGGTCTCAGTGGTTGCGGTGTGTGTTATGACAGTCCAAGGTTCGTCATATCTTGACAAATGGAGTTGTTTACATCAGACGCAGTGTACAGAGGACATGGCACCATCAAGACAGATGGCCTTCATTTTTCCCCACATTCACTCTCATCTCCCTAATAGAACTGGCGCACGCTGTCAGGAGTGATGTCCAGGAGACTTTCATTTACATCCTGGATAAGGATCAATAACGTTTGTGTTTAAAAATCAATCATTCCTTGTCAGCAAGGCTGAGTTGTGGGATTGTTTGAGGTGTGTTGCAATTTATAATGTGCTTTTTGCAAATGTGAGATGTATGTCAATGGAAACAATATTGAAAAGATTTTGTCTTGATGTTTTATTTTTTATGTTGGCGAATGCATGGCTTATAAAATATATTTCTGGAGAAACACACTGGCAGAAAAGTATAACAGATGTATTTTTTTCCCCCATTACTTTAACCTGGCCCAGAATATAGCAACTAAATGGAAAGGCTCCATACAAATAAAATGTGAAGTATTGAATAGTTTTCAGCCTTCGGTACATGCAGTTCTCTGATAGAGGGACTGGGACGTGATTCTCTGGATGTGAAATGACGGTTGTGAGACAAACAGGTCACCAGAGTATATCAGACAGGGTCCTATCTCCCCATCTGTCAGAGCCTAACAGTCACACAGTGCATCCTGGGAATTATAAGAAGTTGACATCTCTTCATATCATCGTAGTCCAGGCTACCTGTCGAAGCAGCAGAAATCTGTCCACCTCACAGCAGCTAGAAGAAGGGGGTAGAGTGAGGCTGCGTGGTTAGTGCTCGCTAGGCAAGAAGAGTAGGTGGACGCTCGATAAACTGAGTTGAGGTCACCATCAATCTCTCACCCAAAGGGAGAAATGCTTAGGAGTCCTCAGGCTGAGAATGATGAATGGTAGCAACTGGAGGAGAGGAAACTGCTATAATATTTGGCATTGTCTGGGGCGCTCTGTAACTCCATGTTGGAGACAACTTTCAGTATGTTCACAAGCCAGCAGGCAGAGCAATGAAATCCTCAGTTGTCTGCTGTGCTGCTTATGTGCTGGGATTTTGATTTTAGTTCTTTATACATCATAAACAAGGGGAAGAAAAAAAACACATTTGATGGTTATATTTCCCCAGTACACATAAAATAAAATTAGGCTACACAGTCTGGCTTTGAACATATTCAGGGTTAAACTCTTTTTTTTCACAGTAATATTGAAGCTCACACAGGAATGAGGTTTTGATTTTTTTCAACTTCATTCCACACAAAATCCATTATGCAGAATGAATCCACCATGTAAAAATATATTATAAACACTGTCACTAAGAAATGAGTCATCTATTACGAGCTGGTGGGAGGGAGGCAAGGAAGCTATCCCTCTGCATTTTGGAGGTAGACGTCTTGAGGGGAGTCACAGTGAGATGGAGAAAAATGACCCTTCATCTTTGATGGCAATGAAGGAAGGGGTGAACTGACAGTTATCCAAACAGCTTTCCGTGCAGATCTGCGACTCAGAATCAGTCACACAGGCAGCGAGTGTGGTGAACTGAGAGGACAGTGACCCCTGCCAACAGCCCCCCCAAAAGAAAAAGAGCCTGTCAAAGAAAGAGACACTTTACACTTATGTCTGGCTGCCTCCAAGAGTCAAGTGCACTCTGCATGCAAGTATGCAATTTCATCTTTCTCTAATAACGGAAAATACTTGCCAGCATTGATTTGTGTATCACCATGGTAGCAGCTGCTGGTACTAATATTTCCCTTTTCCCTGCTTCCTTTTTGATTTGAATACATTCAAATGATAAGAAATGGATTTTTTGGAGAAGTTTATTCACATTTGGTTCATCTATTGCTCCCAAATCCCGTCACAGTGTACTATAAATGGTGTGATTTGACTGTAAATAGAGCACTGTGACAAAGAAATATTAAAGCATCGACTGTGTTGTCAAATTGTCGCACAATTGAGCATCTCTCTTGTTCATCTAGTGTATGACAGCCTCTGATTCTTAAATAAATTGTCTCAGTCCAAGCAATGAACAACACAGCAACAATTTTATTACACTGATATCAAATGGTATTGGAGGCAAAGCATTGCAGCGTCAGACATCTTCAAGTTTGCCATCAAGCTCCAATTTACTCTAATTTAGAGCCGCTATTATCAACTACGGCAACAATTATCCATCACTTAGAGTATAGCGATTTGTATCTTGATTTTAACAGTAAATGTGCTTGCGGCTGAATTGTCCAATATTTAGCTTTTTACAGCCAAGAGTATATGATTGCCATTGAATGTCTATACATCATTTGCGTATCTGATTGCCACCATTCAGGCTAATTTACTGGAATCGGATAAATGTAATCCTGTAACCCATGGCTTCTTTTTTTTGTTATCAGAGCTCTGAGTGATTAAGGATTTTACAGAAAACTGTGAGACATGTTTATAATGTCTGTAGTTAGACAAACAGATTTAAGTGACATTCAATTTTTCCATAGTAATGTGCCAACTTTTGTGCATGTTCTGTATAAGGGGATAAGTCTTGTTGGTTAAGAACTGGCAGGTTTATCAAGTATTCTTTACTCAGTCTGTTTCTAACTTGTTTTTTATAGAAACTAACAGGTTTAGCAGTTTGATTCTCTTTAGGATTACTTGTACAGTAACAGATTTTTTTTTTATTTCCCAAAATGGGGAAAAATACAAATATTATCATTTTATCCGCTGCTTATTTTCACGATTATTTGATTTATAAAATTTCATGACATGTAAAAAAAAGTATTTATCACAATGCAGCCAAAGCTATAATCTTTAAATTGTTTTTATCTTACCGTCAGTAGAAATCTGATAGTGATTACAGTAAGTGTAAGCAACAGAAAAGCAGCTAATTCTCATTTTTGAGTAGACTGACCTATAGAATATCATGTTAAACATAAATATCACTGTCACTTCTGTTTAAATAATTACTAAAACAATTGAAATCAAAATAGTTGCAGATATTTTTTTTTCCTGTCACTAATAATTTATCTTTTTATTCTAACCATCTAATCACAAGTTTGAGTGAAAGGGGTTTACGACCTATATAGCCTATAGGCCCCTTCACACTTGCACTCTAACCCTGAAATTGAATGGATGGTACAAATGTATTTATACCGTTCATTTATGAATCCATTGGAGCGGACATTAAACAGACTTGCCTAGGTATAAATGCACCACGTGTATACAGTACCACAATCAAGTGGATGTGTTGATAATATTTCTAACATGCAGGTGGCATTGGATAAATGTAGCAGGCTAGTTAGGCTGCATTGTTTTGACTAGGCTTGAACGCTGTGTTGATGGAGAGGGCATCCAATGAGTTTTCGTAAAATAAAAAGAGCCATATTGTTTTCTAGTGTAATGCTTAAAAACACCAAATTGTAAACTCCAAACTTTGTCCAGACTTCATTCTCTGGATGTTGACTGGAGGTTATATCTTATGTTACCCTGTGCCCTTAACACCCATAAAATAAGGCCTTTTTTCATGAGACTAATACATTTTTAGTAAAGTTTTTTTTTTTAATTAAAAAACTCTGCGATAAAAAACACCCTTATGCATGGTCTCCACTTCTTGGTTTCCTTCTAGAAAGTACTGGTTAGATTTGAAAAAAAAACAACTCTTTATGTCCTCGTCCACCGCAGACCAAGACAAGTTAACCCCATGGAATAGAAGCGCAGCTCATGAAATGTACAAAACTCAACCAATCACAGCTTTTTGAATGCTGTTAAGAGAATTCAATGCAGAATATGCCCCTAAAGGTCAAGCCCATAACTGCGCTCCTTTTACCTAACTGGAGAGCATGTCACAAATCCAATCACTGTCTGAATGAGGGATACTCAATCTCCGAGTAAAAATGGGTTGGTTTCAGAGCTATGCTCTTGGATTATTGCACTTACAATATCCACAGTGAGGCGTGAAACACCTTTAGTGACCAGTATCTCAGCCTAAACATAATTGATATATCTTTCAAGGGTGCTTCATCTGCAGAATTCAAATAAGGGGTTGAATAATGATATATGCCTTGGTAAATATATTCCTCCCTCCATCATGTGCTGACACAATATATGTTATAAAGCTGGTTTCATCTGCCATGTCAAATACTTTCTTTATTTCCTGCTGCAAACACTGTCTTTTGTATTTCAACTTCCAGGAAAAATTAGATTTAATAGACTAAATGCTTTTGTGATATTGTAATATATAGGGGTGGGTAAAATTATTGATTCATCAATGCATTGCAATATATTTTTCCCCAATTTAGTATCGATTCAGAAAATCCTCTGAATCAATTCATGCGAACAATTCAGTAACCAAGAAAAAACAGTCTTGTGTCTGTGTGTGTACGAGGCTTAGCTTCGCTTGCTGCAATATTAGCCTCTGCTGCTATCACTTCTTGTCACTTCTGAGTCTGTTTAATGCGGAATAGTTTAGAATAAGTCAGTAAGCACCTACTGACTGTCAGTAAGCAGCTCATCTTTCCTGTGCTTTATGACTGTATCATCATTCTACCAACCAACTACAGCCACTAGTTGAAAGTTTACATGCATTTTTTTTTTTAACTTTTGTACATATTCAGCATTATAACACTTCAGAAGTATTATTTTGCTTATACTTTATTTTTAGATGTAGTAGTATAGTTATACTATGGCGGATCATATGGGCAAATATTTATAAATTAATATATTAAAATTATCAATAAATACTCGTGTATTTCAACTTATGACTGAATTGATATTGATGAATTAAAATCAATATTAAATCAATATTGAATCAATATTGAATTGTGGCCTAAAGAATTGAAATCAAATCATTTGTGAGATTCTTAACAATACCCAGCTCTAGTACGGTAATATGTGAGTTTTCCCTTGATAGGAAAGAAAGAATCACGTGCCAGTTTATTTATTCTTCTCTTTTTATCTTTGCCATTGATTTCAGTAGGATACTGTGATGGTCAAATGACTGGCTAGCATGTGGGATTAGCAGCATAGTGTTTTCTCAACATCCAGTCCTAAAGGGAATGCCTTTCTCAGTCAACAAGTCAAAAACCTCCTAACCTCTCAAAACAATAATCAACCCATGGGACACCCAGCAGCTTCTTGTGAAGAAAAGTGTGTCTGCGTGCGTGCGTGCGTGCGTGCGTGCGTGCGTGCGTGCGTGCGTGCGTGTGTGTGTAAAGGGGTAGTGCTTTTTACCAAGCACTACAAAGCTGAACTTGATTTTTAGGTACAAAGCCACACAATGGGGGCAAACATATGACACTTGAAAAAATGAACTGTACTATAAATGAAACAGCACAAGCTCAGCATGCACTTTGCAGCAGCAGCAGAGAACAGAATAACAGCTGTGCATATTGATTCACAATGTAAAGTTTAGCTGCCAGTAAAAAGAAATAGGTCAGGAAAGATGAAGTAGCACAAATGTCAGCATAACTTGGTGGTCAGTGTTTTTTTTTCCATTTCCCTCCCATATGGTTATGTACTTTGGAAAACCTTTTGTTTAATTTAAATAAAGGCCAATTGATAAGGAAATAAAGACTGTTTCCTCTTCACTGAAAAATGTCCCTTTTGCAAATTAAAAGGAACAAGCTGAGGGGGAGTCAGGCCAAACTCTGATAGTGCCTGACTGGAGCTCTCTCTCCAATATAACTACTCGTGATTATACTTATTCCTTTGTCCTTAGTGGTTTAAGTGCTAGTGATTAGAGTAGATCGACAGGAGGGAGTACAAAAAAGCTGAACTTACAGTCAAATGCAGGCTAAAGGGAAGTACAAATTGATTATAGTGGTGAGGACTTGAGATTCATTCTTTCTCAATATATTTGAAATTATACATATATTACATATCTTTTTTGTTGTAATGCATTAATTTTATGAATAGTACTATACAAATAATAATATTATCATCATTATTATTATTGTTTGGCTGCAAGATTGAAATAATATTTTTCTGTAGTGCATCGTGAAATACTGCTCTGCAGTGTCATGTTATAGCTCCAATCACATGACAATAGCCAACAAACTCTCTTCGTGAAGATCTGCCTGCTGACTCTGCCAAAAGGACAGCATGTGTGAGGTTGTGAACCTCCCTGGGACCCCTGTAAAGACCCCCTGAATTGTTGTAAAATAAAGTCTCCCCTTGTTAATTAAGTGTTGTTAAGAACCAAAGTGATAATGAAGGATTACTGAGTGCATACACTTGGGTGTTGGAAGCCATGTTAAAAATGCATTGCAGACTAGTTTGCTGTGTGGTGCCAAAAACAAAATTACAGTCTGTTCTTATTTTTAGGTCATGATTAATTTGTGGTGGTGCGGGTTTTGTGCCGCATGTTAATTAATGCAAAATAAGCAAGACTATTGAATTTATGAATAACATCATCACAAAGGGAGAAATGGTCGTACTTACCAGCCTAAGGCTGATATTCAGTCATACTAAAGAAACATACTTGTCTGGATATGACAATTATTCTGCGTGCATTCTTCCTGAGCTTATGTAAGCTTGTTAAATATTAATATTTTTGTAGGCAAGTCCAAACCTGTCCAACCTTGAATGTTTCTTGTTTCCTTGAATATTGATCAATACAAGTCTTCTGAATGTTGAAGGCAAACTTTTCTTCGTCATTGTTGCACAGAAAATAGCAGCTTACCTTGATACATCAGTGTTGAAGTCAGTGTGCCAGATTTCTCAGGATGTTTAGATCATTCAGCCATGATATGGTGGAAGGAAGACATGTTCATGTTGCATTCCTCAATCTGGCCAATGCTTTTGGACCTGTCCCATGAACAATCCTCTAGACAGTCTTTGATTTCTGTATACTGGTGACCATCACAAAACTGGTCAGAAACTATATTCAAGATCTGCAGTTTTATTCCACATCATCAGAGTACACCACATCTCACCAATTAGTAATGGCAAGAAGGAACATCTCCCCACTAGCCTTTACTATAGTCATGGAACTGATCCTCAGAGGATCTAAGTGGGTGGTACTGTAGGAGAACACCTGCAGACCAGACACCAACAACCTCACATCCATGACTCCATGGATTGCGTGACCACTATAGCCACAACATCACATTTATAGAAAAACTTAATTCCAACTTGACACGGGCATGGGTAAAGTTAAAGTCTACCTAGCCCAGGACCATCTCCATTACCAAGAGAAAGCTCAGTCAAGCTAGAGTCACAGTTGATAGCTCAGGGCAGTGGTACAATGCAAACCCTAAGGACTCAGGATAGAGTAAGAAATTGAAAGAAGAAACCATCAAATGGCCTGCTAACACAGACAAGACTTTTGCTTGCTGCTGATTACTTTCATCCACCTGAATCAAATCTGCACACTAATGCACATTTTGCTATTCCTAAGTTATTTTTGTCAGCTTAATATTTCCTAAAGCTAATGTGTCATGTTCATACCTTAAGGGAAAAATATGGACAAAACTCAAATGACTCACTTCTTTCCAGGCCTAAGGTTGTCCCTTTCAATTTGGATCATGGCTGCTTTAGTGAGGTGAGGCCATTCTGAATGGCCAGATAACTAAAAGCCAGTTTGTTTATGTTTTATGGTAGGGGGAGGGGTGGGGAGGTCATGCTGAGCAGCAAAGCTCACTTTTTCAGCGAGTCGATTTTGTTGCATCCCAGAGGCTAGTCTCTCAGATTAGCACAATGGGGATTATCCCACCCAGCCTGTGTTGATCCGTCCACTGGCTGAAAGAAGCAATGCAATGCAACTGCACTCAGTACAAGAAAGCGTGGGTGGAAGGAGACTTAGGAAAGTAAGCAAAGCATATTCACTGTGGCCTTACACCAAGGACAAAAACAAGTAGACATTTTATATGATGGCAGGTAAACAAAATAAATCAGAGTAGTTGTGTGTATTGTCACAAAACCTTGGTGGGATCGGTGCTGGATACAAAAATCAATTAAATTGCAATACAAGGTATACCCACACAGTAAATCAAAGCTAAAAATGTATTTGCCCTGGGAAGAACTGTGGCTGGTTGAAATGTTGCAAATAAAATTAATGAGAGCTTTGATTTAGTGTGTGTGTATACTCCTTGTGTTGCAGTTAAACAAAATAAATCACTGGCTTGCAGATATTTTGAGGACTTGTTACAGACAGTGGTTCCAAAATGACTTGAAACACAACTGACTTTAAACAACTATAAACTATAAAAAATACAATAAAAATGTTGCATGTATGTGGTATTTTTCTCTACACATACAGTTTAAAAGTAGACATCTTTCACTACAGGAGTACCATCATACTGTGTGACCTGCTGACTTGCATCCACCCGAGCTTGTAGGCAGCAAAGTTCTCAGAGTTTCAGCCATTAGACATGTGCTGTAACACCACACTCTAACCTGGTTTATGTTCACAGGAAGTGCTGACGTCTGTGTATGACACCACCAGCATATTGCATTAAGTTCAAAGTGTAGGTCTTTTGCAGTGTTTTTTTTTTATTTTTTTATTTTTTTAATGTATTAATAGAATAGAGTGACAAGTCGTGTTCAGATCTTAATTGAGCATTGTAGCACTCCTCCATCGGGTTGTGAAGTGTGGAGGTGGAGGTGAGGGCATGTTTATTTGTACCTGCCATGAAACAAACAGATGCATGTTTTCATGTAATGACTGTGTGTGTACAATGTCATAAATTCTTAATAAAGAACATAAATTCTTACTGTGAATGTGACCTAGGTTTTTCTTTATCCTTATTTGTTCCTTTTAGTAATTTGAGGACTAAGGGTTTTTTTTTTTATATGAATGATGCACTAACTAGAGAACACTTTAAATTCCATTATACTTGTCACAATGACAATAAAGATCTATTCTATTCTAATCAGAAAATAATGCTTTATACTTCTCATTTAGAGGCTTTCTCTCTACCTCTGCTTGCTTTCTCATTTCACTCTTTTGCTGCTCTCTCTCTCCCTCTTGCTGGTACTCTTAGCTTCCTTTTGTTCTCTCTCTCTCCCTTTTTCTCTCTCCTTTTCTCAAGTGAGCAGGGAAGCCACCAGCAAAGCCTAAATAACTTTAAATATTGCCAAATGAAGAGAAAAGTTCTGCTCTCTTTCTAGTAAGGTCCTCTCCTTTTGACAGGGTTGTGCAGCTCTGAACAGTTAGATCTCCGGTTGTGATTGGCAACCACAGCATGATGTTGGGTTGTGTTTTTCCAAAAGTTATTTGTGGTTCAACTTTCTGTTCTGCTCCGGCGTCCCTCCCCCACATACCCCAGCACCCCAAAACATTCAAATGAATTCCTTATTTGGTGTGAATTCATCCTTTAACATAAATTCTTACTGTAGAAAGAAAATAAAGGTAATTGATAAATAAATGAGATTACAACTCTTATTATTATTACTTGTTGTGTCTCGCTACATATATAATCATTAATGTTATGTGGGAGCATTTGTTCACATACAGCTACTGGCAACATAATGTGGTACTGTGTCTGATTTGATATATATATATATATATATATATATATATATATATATATATACATTTTCACAGCATGCAAGTTTTTGTGTTCTCAGTCAGTATGTACTGTGTGTACTTTGTAACCAAATATGTGTAGTTTTTAAACTTTCAGATGTCAATGTGTCAAAAATGTCAACTTGGCATTTCGTCTCAATGGCAATTACTGTGACCCTGATTCTGGTGGATAGGGCAGCATGTGAATAGAGGGTTAAATGCTGCAGTAATTGCAGTCTCAATGGAAATACAATGATTGTTCTTGTCAGCAACGATGACTGGTGTACCTCTGGAGTATATATAAGAGGTGTCAAACTGGATCCCTGTTGCTTCTAGGAGACTTTGTTGACAATGAAAATAATGGCTTTGGATGGCTTTCAAAATTAAAATGCTAAAGGCTTTTAATGGTAATGCACCGCAGTCCATGACAACTTGCCCTTTTCTGTCATTTAATACCTTCAAGTATCTCAGGTGATACAAGTTGTACCATTGTCTTTTCCATAATCATTTTCAGTAAGCTAGGTTTGTTAACTTATATATCACTGGCAGTCCATATATATTTATAATGGAAGGATGCTGCTAGTGTGACTGCAGGTGTATCATTATATCACTGCAACTGCTACTTTTGCATGTACTGTAGCAGTCATTTATTTCCAATGTGTACAAAAGAACTATAAATAGGCACTATGATTGACAACTTTGTCTAACTGTCTAACTACTGACTTAACTACATCAACCATTTTGTGGAAATCTAGAGAGCATTGTGTTTTTGTATTTCTTGCCCATACATACATCAACTTGACCAGGCTAATCAAGACAGGAATACCCTAAACAGTACAGAACAGTGTTTTTCTATTACTAGTAGACTCAGCTCAGTTTGGTGTGCTCTATGCTTAAGGTTTGGTATGTCAATGGTGGCTTTCTGTCTCTATGCATGTTGTTGGCATATCATTAATGGTTTTGGAACATGAAACAAATGAGTGTTTACCCAACAGTTTACCCAGTTAACTGAGTATTAATATAGTGAGCCAATACATTGTGTTTGCCAGCACATTTTTTTAAATCTCGTGTAGCTTCTGACTGTGAAGCTTAAACATTGCATTTGTTACGTATAAATGTGTGCATCACTGTATAGTCTTGACTCAGTGTTACATGACTCACATACATAGTCACCCTTCATTGCTGTTCATTGAAGCATACACATGGAAATAATGTTGAGTTCTGATTATAGCAGGAAAGCTTTAAGTTGTGTCTTCATCCTTTATAGTGCTATTGAGTTATTATTTTTGTAGTGATTTATTGTTTATTATGAGGTTTTTAGATTGAGAAAAAATGCCCTTTATTTTATATCCCAAAACTAAAAAACAACACAATAAAGATAAGCTGTAAGGATGCAAATTCTGAAGCAATTCCTTTAATCTAATTAACAGTCCTTTCTCAGTTGATCATTAACAATGATTCTAGTTGGCTACTTTAGTAATTAGTTCAACCAACAGATTTTTTAATATCAAGTTACTTGAATTATCAAATAAATACCACAAAATGACTTAATTTTATTTAGCTTTAATTACAAATCTAACTGTTGCCATCTATTCAACAACTGACCAGACACAATCCAAAGTATTCAGCATCATCATTACACAACTTTTAGCTTCATTAGAGAACATAATTAGATCATACCAGATGTGTTGGACATATCTAACAATCAATTAACATTTAAGCAAATTGCTGCTGTAAATGTAACCTGCAACA
>JANJYP010171242.1:0-10711 GCA_024605115.1 Rastrelliger brachysoma
CACACACACACTGAGCCTCCTTCTTGCCATTTTGGCAGAGTCCCAAAATGCTTCCCTCATGACCTCCTCTAGCAGCCCCCGAGGTCAGGTTTCTACTAACCTCCTCCCTCACCCAGAGAGAAGAGAGAAAGAGAAAACAGAAGATACTAAATAGAATAAAACTAAGTAGAAAACAGCATTATAAAATCACAAGCAGTGTTTGGAGCTAATGGTGGATGATGACGGGGGTATAGGAAGCAGTAAATCAGTGTAACTCGATCAGCACGGTGGTTAACTCAGTCTGGAAGCACAGAGCTGCAAGCGTGAGTGTGTGTATGTGTGTATGATGAGTTAAAGTTTTGCCTTGTCGCCCATTATTTCTTATCTAAGTCTTCCTTTTTTTTCTTTATGTGTGCACTTTCTCTGTCTCTATGGCTGCCCTGTGTGAGTGTGTGTGCCCACATGGCAGCTATTTTAAAGCAGTGTTAGAGTGTGTGTCTGTGGTTTTCTACTAAATGTGTGTCTATGTGTGCGTGTAAGAGAGAGGGAGAGCTATTTTAGCCTTGATGTGAGGACGAGGCTCAGTCAGAAAGACCTAATGTCCACTGCACCCACTGCTCATCACGCACACTCACACAGAGTACTCATATAAACGACTAAAATAATACTTTACATATGACTTGCTACGACATTAAACCTTTAAATCAGTATGTGTTTTTAACCTGCTGAGTTAATCAAACATTTTCATTAATTCATCACTTGTTTGTCATTCATCTAAACAAGCAGGACTGAACAAACATTTCTGAATAAAAACCTCAGCACCTGGTTCAGAGAAGTGCTATCCTTATATTTACTCCAGACACACAGGGGAACTGATGGTTTACGACTAACTGCAATGACACCTGTGAACCACCTGGAGATTTGGTTACCTCAGTGTCTTCTTTTATTTATTTATAGAGGTCATAGCATGCATGATTTCAGGTCTATGTTTTTTTCAGGGGCTGTAGTGGATTTTTTTTTTGCATGATTCAGAGTTAAAAAAACAACTCTCTTTTATATGTTGGTCCTTTATATGCAGGTCCTTTTTTTTATTTATTTATTTTTACATATGTTCACCTTAAATTTTGGACCTTTGACTTTTGTTTAATCTAACATCATCATGGAATAAAAATGAAGAAAATCACTAAAAGCATGACAATTATGGGGTGAGTGCAATTTTCTGATATGTGCAATATATTGTATTGCATTGCATCATTAAAGAAAACTGAAATTCTTTGGATTTGAGATTGATAAGACATTTGGACATTTGAAAATGAGGGTCTCAGAAACTGTAAAAACCTTTTTTTTTTTAACAATTTCCTGACATTTTTCAGATTAATCAATAATGACAACTATTGTTTTTTTGCAGCCCTAAATAGTATAATTATTGTATTTTCATAGGCAAGATGTCATCAAATCCTTCAAATGAAACAGGATTGATCTCTTTGCAGATGGGTATCTTTTTGAAATGATTATAGCAGTCTTTTTCTCGACTTCTGCATTTCTCGACTTTTACATAAAATCGTTGCCTGACACCTTCACAAACCTCCACACATGCACATAAACCAAAGAACTGAGGCCAGGTACATGTTATTTCATTTGGCTTTGGAATAACTGTTTTTGAACATGTGTGCCAATAACACATGTTGAGGTGAAAATTAGAGACAGGGAAAGTGTTTTCTGGGTAGGGTAGGGTGTTTCAGAGGTGCTGTAACACACTGTACTGTAAATCTCTGGGTGCTTCGTCTCTCAGGAGTTATAACTCCCCTGTGACCCTCTGTGGTGTTTGTCTGTGTTTCTGTAATGAAACTCACACCACATAATGAATGTGGTGTTTTATACTTATGTGTGTGTTCTGCTAACATGTGTGTGCTGGTTAGGTGTGGCTGAAAGAAAATAATTCATCTCCTCTGAGACTCATGGGAGTGACACAGCTGCTGTTTACGAGTCTGCTGCTTGTTTTGTCTTAAGATTCAACACATTACATACATGAACCTTAACATATTAAATCCATAAATATTTGTTAAGTCTGTCTACTGCATGATGTTATTGCTCAGTGTCAGCATAATAAATACATCAACTGCTTCTTGTATTATTAAAATGCAATCAGTCTTTCCCTATTCTTCTCATTCTTTACTCTCTTAATTCGTATCCCTTCTCTCTTTGTCTCTGTGGACGCGTCCCTCTCGCTTGACTCATGCTGATTAACTACAGATCTGTTTTTATATAAAACAGACATATTTCATCTAAAACAGATCTAACTTAGGGAGTATAAGCAGAGTCTAGCATTGCTGTTTTAGCTGTTCAGCCAACAGATCTTTTGTAGATACTACAAATCTACCACCACAAATACCTGTCATTGTTCAAGCACTTTTACCTCTAAAGCTGCATTTGCTTTTTTTTTAAATTGAAAATGTAATAATTGCCCCACAAATTGGTGTTTTCATAAAAAATGATTCATTAAAAAAATCATGAGATTACATTTTCTGAGCCAGAACCATTTGTGTTTATGTTGTTATGATTGCTGTGTGTAAGAAGCAAAGACACAAACTGCATGACATACTTCTCAAGAAGACCACCCTGTTTTGCAAGTAAACTAATTTTCAGCAATAGCAAACAGGTGCAGAGACCTGTCTTTCTGTAGATGTGTATGCGGGCACGTTCTTGCAAACACAACAACTTTATAAGGTAAAAATGGATTCATGAAGCTTTTAACAAAGAAATATTTGTCACGATTGAAAAGAATGTCTAAGTCTGACAATACAGGTCAGGAAATAAAGGAGGACCTCTGGCTTTGATTCACACCTTGGTTGTGACGCTCTGCAGGACTGGAGAGGAGACAGTTCTAGCTACAGCATACAGCATATGGTCCTCTGTGTATGTGAGCATGTGTGTGTTTATGTGTGTAACATTGGCATGCCCCTGCCCATTACCACTGTGACAGGTACTTGCCTGTGGAGTTAGAGAACCATATAGATGCTGCATTGTGTGTATGTGTGTACAATGAGGTTCATGCCAAAGTCAGTTTGAATTTCAACATAAAGCAGCTTACATTTAATAGATTAGGTCTTACATAGGAGTTGTTCACATTATTTGTCTGTGTATTGAAGCAAGAATTACTTTCTTTTTACAAGCTAACAGAACATGTTATATATGAAATTGATTCTACAGATCAATGTTTTCCTGAGATTCAATTATTACCCTTCCTCACCTTGTCTCTCACTTTCTCTTTTTCTTACACATTTACTGTCAGTACTGTGTGTAAAAAGCAGATCATTGTAGTTCGCAGTCATTGTTTCTCTCAAAGATTTTACTGTTTTTCTTACTCAGTGTCACAATTGCTTTGAGACATCCTGACCTAAGTATTCCTGTTTTGTCAGTGATTCTGTGAGTGTCCTATTGTTGCTGAAGTAATTTAGCAGCAACATGGTATGTGTGCATTAGATATGACTGCTGCAAGGCGAACACAAATGTTGACGCAAGCTGTATTTTATATCACTCGTGAGATAGAAGTAAAGTTACTGGTAATTAAAAAATACTTTGTAGTGTTTTGTTAAAAAAGGAGAATCAAAACTGTTTTAAATGAGCTATTATGAAAGTCATATGTTCCTACCTCACTCATTGTATAATGACACACACAAATTTAATTTCAATTTCAGTTTAATTTGATCTATATATCCCTAATTCTGTGAATATGAAAACAGAAAACCTCTGAATATCAGAGCTGTATTTTACATTATGTACAAGTTTTTAAATAATAAATACAGTTTTCAAGGCATTGTTTTTTGTCTATTAACAAACACCTGAAGTACTGAAGGAAAAAGCATTTCACTGTCTCATGGTTTTAGTTCACTCTCACCGATCTCATTAAATGTGGCATCAGGCAGACAGCTGTACACTCCCTGTCCAGCATTAAACAACAGAATGACAAAGTCTTAGTGAGCATAGTGGAGCACTTAGCAGCTATAAAGTCAGATATATTGTTGCTGGCTTAACTACGGCTTAGCTCTCAACAAAGGATAATTAGGCAAACAGGTTTTTGTTCTCACTCCAAAAATAGCTCAAAATAGTTGACATGCAATACTGCTGTGCGTGAGCATACATGGGTGCTTTTAAGTTAATTGATAATCCATGCTCACTACCAGTCAGCCATATGAAATAAAACACTGATAATGTAAGTCTAATAATAAAAAATAAAAATACAAATGAAACAGCTCAGTAACAACTCCAAATAAAATGCTACAGTTGTTGTTATACACATTATAACATCTTTGTAAGGTGATGATCTGCCAATGTTGCACTGAAAAGGAATTAAAACTGCCCTAAGTGATAAAGCATCACCAACTTTATGAAACTGTCTTCAAAGTATAAGCAAAACACACACACAAAACAGTTTAGGTAATAAAAATGACATATTACTGTACAGATACCATGTAGCAGCCCTGGTAATTAGGACGCAATTCAGTTAACATCAATATTATGTACATAACAAATTTCCATGATCAGAGGGAGGTTGGGTGGATAACTACACAGATATTTGGCAAAAAGTGCAGTCTGCTGTGAGTTGGGACTGTTTTCATGTTAATGTATATTATTATGTCATGACAATGATGGTTACCTAACTTTAAGGAAGAAGTCATTTTAAGCTACACCACATTTCAAGTGATCATTTTGGCCAAACCATGATTTTCCCTGGATCCAAACCAAATCTTTTTTGTACTTAAAAATAAACACAACTTCAACACAGTGCTGTCGCACCATGAAACATTATTATTTTTTAACCCCTCTATCATCACACGACCCGTTACCGGGACATTTTGTAGCAGCTGTCAGAGTTCACAGAGTCATTCTGACGATTTGAAAATGTTCTTCAGGGTCTCAGCTCTCAGGGATACCAAGCATTTCAAGATTAAAGTTAAAGTATGAGGACACAGGAGCAATTAAAGTAGACACAGTGCAATTCAAGAAAAATCCCAAAAAAGGGCCTGAGATTAAAGGGTTAACAGTGATTTGTAATAGACTTGGAAAACACTGATAGAGGCAGCATATACAATATTTAAAAACAAACTAACAAACAAAAAAAAACCACATTCCTGTGGGTTATCCTTCAGTGTGTGGTATAAATGATTTACGTAGTCGTTTAATTATGAAGATGTGTTGGCATTAAAACAGCAAAAACCCCAAGCTGTCAACACATATCTTTATCAATTTTGAGCAACAGTTTGCCTCTACTCCCTCCCTTATGTTATTCAGAAAGAAGTGTCTGCGTGTGCGTGTGTGTGTGTGTGTGTGTGTGTGTGTCAGTTTATGTGTGTAACAATGTTTGCCCAGTTCTCCCTGAGAGGAAGCAGAAGCTTTCAGTCTCCACAGGTGAGCAGCTGATCCATGAGTGAGTTTGTTGAAAATGTGTGTGTGTGTCTATGTGATTGTGTCGGAAGTGTAGTGTTCACAGCCTCAGTAGGTGAGCTGTTGATCTGAGTTCTCTGAGTTTCCCTCAACCATCTGTGGCACACACACATACACACACACACACACACACACACACACACACACACACACACACACACACACACACACACACACACCCTGCAGGCTCATCATATGACTTCAACTACTTGCTTGCTGATAGGGAACCAAATACCGCCTTGCCAGCATTATGGTACACAAAATGTGCAATTTGCATGTACGTACAGGTGTCTCTTTGAATGTGTCTGTGTGTGTGTTCGTGTATGCGTGGTGTGTGTGTGCATGTTGGCTGGCGTCCCATCATTTGGGCCAAAAAGTCCGGCTCTCACACAGGCTGTCCAGAACACTCTGGTTTCCTGCCAGAGTACTGACGTAGCAAGCTAGCTCCCCTTTCTCTCTCTTCCTCTCCACTTTCATGTTCTTTCCTTTCCTTTTATCTAACTCTTCCTTTCTATTCTTTTTTCCCTTTTCGCTCTTTTCTTTTAATTCACTTTAATTCAATTTCCTGTCATTTCCTTCTGTCTTATTTCGTTTATATTCTTATCCCTTGTTTTTTTCTCCTTTCCCTTCCTTTCATTTCTTTCTTTTCCATGATGCCAATGTTGTTGCAGTTACACATTCTCTCATATTTTATCTTATTTAATGTTTATATGTATAGGGATGAGCTTTTAAATTATATACTGTATGAAGCAAAGCACACCTCAAAAATACATATATACTGTCCAGGATTTTTTAAAATAAATATTAAGAATAGATTAAACAGAAATCAGGTGGTAGCTGTTGTCATGCATGGGAACATTTTTCTGGCCCACATTTGGCGAACATCATTTAAACACCACAGCAAACTTAAACCCTGCTGCTAACCAGGTGTATCCCTTCACAGATGATGTATCTTTCCAGCAGGATAATTTACTTTATGTGTGTTGCAAGAGAGCACAGAGAACATGGCAGGAGCTTTGGTTTAGTCCCCGGATCACAACCACAGAATAGACCTTAAGCCTCATGTTGAACATGATGAATGTTTGGCCAAAAACCTGCAAGAACGGTGCAACACTATTGAATAAGCACCATCTAAGATCCATGTGAAACACTTCCAACACTGTGTTGCATCCACAGAGGCCTCAAAGAATATGAGCTGTGTGTAATAATTTCCCCACAAGGATCAATAAAGTTCTTCTCATAACATGACTGGTGAGTGTAGCAAATAAAAATCAATATCAATTCAAGCCTTCTGGGCAGACGCTGTTGATGATCATGAAACTGGGCATGAATAACAAGCTATAACACCAACTGAAGTTGAGCAATAAGTTCAGTAAGAAATATTTGGCTCTTGATAATAAAAAAAAAATCAAAGGATTCAAGCCTGTGTAGATAAAAACATACAGGGAGAGCTTAACAATGACTCCCAAGGAGCAATCATCCACTGCTTAAAGCAACTGTAATCTTTTTTTTATTATCATTATTAAAAATGTATCGAATGACAAAGTATAATGTCAGAGTTGTTGTTCATAGAGATGTACCCACAGAGAATTTTCTGTGTTTCTACAGCTCCCCCTGGCTTTACAGAGATTCATAGAGTCTGGCTGCAAGTTTACTCTTTTGATTTAATCTCAGTCAGTTTATCGTAATATTTTCACAACACTATAAAAAAAAATGTACTGCTGCTGGTGAACATAGGAGAGCATTTAGCAGCTAAAGAGCATAATATTTTCCACAGAGGAGGCCAACCAAGGAGTCTAATCAAGCACACTAGATAACTAATAATGAATACGTAGTTGTCATATTTAAACCATTAATATATTGATCATTGTGCAAATGATTGACAACCAAGAGTTTCTGTGCAAAATAATCTGAAAAAGATATGTTTTGAATTGTTGCAATTGCAAATGTAAGTTAATCAATGATTTTATTAATCGTTAAACTGTATTATATATATTATTATTTGTAAATTATTTCATTGTGGTTTTACTTGTTTGGCCTTTGAGAGCACTTGAACTAAAATGAGTTTGACACCCCTGACAGTTTTCATTACTTGTTTATGCTGAAAAAGAAAATCAAATACAGTCATCTAGGTGAATCAGTAATGAACCTTCTCTTTAATGAAGATGTGAAGAAGTAAAAAAAGATGAGATAAGATTTACTATCTACACTCAGATTTAGGTGAAGTGCACATGAGTGTTTCGATAAGGAAGAGAAAGGAGACACACACACACACACACACACACACACACACACACACACACACACACACACACACTGCAGGGGAGGGATGTATGTGAATTATTAAAGTTGCCAATTAGGCCAACTGACATTTAGATCAAAAACACCATGACATTGGCCTTTAGCGAGCTCTTTCTGTCTCTCTCTTTCTCTCACACACACACTGAACAGCAGGGGTCAGTTACATTTTGAATTTGGCATTTGACATAATTGGCAAAAGGAGGAGTGGTCTGCTTTCTTGTTTTAGCTTTAGTGAGGTGAACGAGGAAAGGTTTGAGATTTCAATTTGACTTTAATTCATCCCCTGAGTATTTTAGCTCATCAGAAACATAAACAGTACCCTGGCTGCCTGCAAATTTCATATCAAATTTGACCATAAAGTACCTGTATAATATTGGCAATGTAACTGCAAAAAGTAGATCAAAGTGTCATCTTAGTTTGTATTCTGGGCAGGTAGGAACTGTTTTCTGTATGAATACTGAATACCTCAACAACAAAAACCAGTGAAGCATTCAGTTTTCAAAATGATCTAACACGTACAATAATACTTTATAATCAACATCATTTGTACATCATTAGTGTCTATTTCTATACTGTTTCTTCACCATCATTACAAATCAAATCTGGAAATGATTATGAATTCACATCAGCACTTACCGTGGAGGTGAGTCAGGGTACAAACTGTTGACCTGTGACAGAGTCTCTCTGTAAGAGTCAAAGTCTAAACCAGGAGGAAAGTCTTCTAAGCAAGTGGATCTCAGTTCTCCTACTGAACCACCATAGGAAAAACCATCCAGACCTGCAGAGACAGAGATGTGAAGATGATGTACTGTTTGAATTAATGGACTGCAGTATTTATCTTCTGCACATCTTTCATGTACATACAAAGATGTAACAAGATAACATGCATTTATTTATATATACAGTGTTTCCCATTAATTATACAGACTGCGGTGGCCCACCATAGTATAACTTGTGCCACCACAGTTTCATAGTAAGCTAAACATGGCTGAACACTTTCCAAAAGGTTCAGCAAAGCATCTCACTTAGGACCAGAGCTGCTACAGTACTCTGCCATAGTACTATGTAACAAAAATTCAAATTCTCTCTGTTCCTGGGTTGAGTTCCTGATTGTATGTGCCACAAATAATAGGAAAAGAGTGATTTTGTCTTTCTTTACTTTTGTGACCACAGTGATAATATCTTGAAATATGCCATTTTCTACAGTATTTAGTTGGAATTTGTTCAGAGAAGTTCAAATCCCATCACATTTTGCAACGTGGGCTTAGCTCCAGCTTCATGAACAAGTTATAGGTCAATCTTCTAGAGAGAAAAATAGCAGAGAAGCTGTAAACATTCAGCAGATGCATTCTACTATACATATTTATGACCAGTTTATTAAGACAAGACTATAGCTATAAAAGCAGTTTGAATATTATGATGGGCATATTCCTCATTAATCCAAACCAAGAAGTCAGGTAAAAACACTCAGGAACAAAATGTGTGAACATGTAGTGAACTAAAGTAATTGAACTTATTCACTTCTTCTTCCTTTGTTTCAGAGCTGGAATATGGTTGATGGTTCATTTTCCATGCTTTGTGAGTGTGACTTTATTGTTGTGTCATAAATATTAACACCATTCATAGATATAACCTCTTAACTTTGCTCTCAGAGTGCACTAGAATGATGCATTTAACTTAAACATGTGGCCCTGGACTTCCCTATAGAGGGTCAGACTGGGGTCTAACCACATATTCTCTCTGTGGGAAACATATATATATATATATATATATATATATATATATATATATGAATATATGTATAAATGGATTCTTTCCTGAACAATCAAGATAGGATGTGGGATTAAACGAGTTAATGAGAAAAACTTCATCACCATAATGAGAAAGGTATTTCCTAGCAATTAAATTCATTTACTTGTTAAAATAAGAAGCTTCTCTTTATAATGAGATACTTTTTCATTATAATAAGAACAGTGTAAGGGATTAATTTTACTACAGATGGTTGTACTGTTGGAGATGCTGCAGTCAAAGGTCAAAATGACAATCTTTAAGAGACAGTAAGTGCATGTCTGACATTTTTTACCTGTTAAAAAAATAAATCACTTAATTATCAATAATCAGCTAGTTAGTGGCTCAGTTTGTCAGTGGGTGTGTACACTACTTTAAAATCTCCTGCCATATAGTAAAAAGCTCAGTCACACACTGACCGTAGCTTGCTCTGAGGTGCGGGTTTCTCAGTCGACTGTCTTTGCGCAGGCTGCCCACGATGATGGTGATGCAGGAGAGGAAGAGCACCAGACCTATAACAATCCCCGCCACCACCAGCGGAGACACCAGGAGAGACGCCTCCCCTCCTGACTCCCTCTCACTCCTACAGTCTGGGTACTCCCCATGGCTCTGGTTGGAGCTCACTGCAGGGAGAGAAAGAGAGGAGGTCATGGTGTGAGTTTAATGCGTACACTGTGCATTTATCTATGAAGATATTAGTGCAACAGGGGGTCATGGTATACTATGACTGCCGCACACATCGCACTCCCTCTTTACTCTCCCTCCTTCTTCTTCTCTTTTCTCATCTTTCCAGCTCTCACTCTCTCCCCCCCCCGAGGACTTATTCCATTTCAGTGTGTGACAGATAATTAGGGCTACACGCTACACGCACACACACACACACACACACACACACACACACATACGCACACAATGTCCACTTGGATGTTGAAACACACACTTGTTGGCTAGTTGGATTTNTAGATTACAGAACGATCCTGTTCCTCTCTGTTTCTGTTTAATGTCTCATCTCTCTGTTTGCTCTGCCTGTCCGCCCCCTCTGCCTGTGTGTCCGTCTCATTGTCTCTCACTATGATTCTGCCTGTCTATGTCCCTGAACACACCACGAGAGAGGAGACTACCGTTTATTATATTTAATTAATTTTTTTCTGACACTGCAACCAAAAGTAATCTTCTAATGCTAATATTCATACCCTCC